>JAODUI010000025.1:4496608-4522556 GCA_027563995.1 Papilio gigon
ATCATCATCATCATCATCATATCAGCCACATGTCGCCCACTGCAGAGCGTAGGCCTCCCCCAAAGATCGCCACGACGGTCGGTCTACGGCCGCCCTCAACCAGAATGCTCCCGCAAACTTAACCAGATCATCGGTCCATCTTGCGGGAGGCCTATCCAAGCTGCGTCGACCTGTCCGTGGCCACTATATGGTTCTCATGTAATTCTAAAGAAATAAATATTATTTTTATTAACATAATTAATCGGTTACCGGTTTAAATATGAACTGCTAATTTAACTATATTTTTTCTCTGTACTTTCTCATGTAGCGACATTTCAGCAATAAATACTCTTGAATTTAGACGGCGCGCGCGTGTTCAAATAACAGTGTGTGGTTTGAACTCTACCTTCATTGTCGGCATTACACAATTATACGCGAATTTGGTCGGACCAACGACATACATCAATTAATATCAATTTTTAATAATACCACGATGTCTACCATTCTAAATGATATATAAACATGTCATTAAGACAAGAATAATTTGAAGTTTTATTTTTTTATTTTGAACAGATTATATATGTCTGTATCCATTCTGCTACGAAAAATAAATAATTCAATGGATTTAGCGTATGGTGATACCTTGATTCTCGTGAATTTTGATATTCGTTACAAAATTATCGTAGGTAGAAAATGTTCCATATAAATTGGAATAGGACAGGTCGACGCAGCGTAGGTAGGCAACCCCACAAGGACCGATGATCGGGTCGAGATTGCGGGCGTATTCTGAAGCGGCCGAGGACCGATCCTCGTGGCGATCTTAGGTCTATGCCCAGCAGTGGACATGTGGCTGATATGATGATGACGATGATGAAATTAGAATAGAATGGAGATTCGTAATTGGAAATTACTTGCGTTAAAGAACTAGAAGAATTTTTCCTTGGGTCATATCTTGTCGACTATCATAAAAAATAGAATAAATATAATGAATGGGTACTAATATAATGGGCCAACATTACTTGTATAAAAAGAGAGACAATTGGTAAATACATTAGAAGACAATTCTGTGCAATAGTTAATTATGTTTAATGTAATACTTTTCAATATAAATCTATTATTACTTATTTTTCGTCATAATTGAAAGATCGATTGACCTCAATACATGCATTACTTAAGTTACTTATAAAGCGATTTCTTGCAATCATTCCTAAATACAATCTTATCGAAAATATGTTCAACTAACAGATAACGCTGAGGTATCAGATTGTTTCTAGGTATAAGTGTAATGTAAGTGATTAATCATGAGTGCGTTCATACAGGGGACTAAGTGTCGGTCTAAAAGTAAATCAACAATTTTTTTTTTGTTAACTTGTGCCCGGAACATACGGGCACACAACACGTCAGGGGAAATATTTTAAGCTATAGCAGAACTGATAAAATAGAAAAATGATGAACTGATAAAATAGTCAATATCTGTTGCAATAATATAAATGAAACCAATCTTGTTCTAGTTTATTTGTCGACAATCATTTTCTATATAAATTTGAATGCAACAGCGTAATACTCGGTTCATTTGCATCAAAAGGAATTTTATTTCTACAATTTTAATTTGCATCCGTGACCGGGACGGCTTATAAAATTAAATATTATCATTTCCCTTTGATTTCATTTTTATCTAGATTATATAACATTTTAATTAAATAAATATTCTTACAAAGGTAACGATAACATAATCCGAACATTCAATACCATTAGCCTAACGGTTAAGGGGACGAATATCCGATCAAGTGGTCGTAAGTTCGAATCCCTCTATTTAACTATTATCGTGGACCATGTCCTAAGCACAAGGCTAGAACATAGTTACAGTGTTAAAAGAAATATTAGCGAGTAAACAAAAAATCTTTTAACTTAACTATAACCCATATTATCAACTAAACACACATTTATTATAAATTATTGTAGTGAGCTAAAACCTTTCTTTACTGGGGATTTTTACGAGACAACCATCTACTAAGACATAGTGCGTTAAAATCAACATAATTCTACAACATAACACAATGATACTGTCTATGCAAATATAGCTTTAAATTTTGTGCAAATAATCAAAACTGTCGGACATCAAGTGCCTACTATAGACTGAATGCAAATTTATAGTGTTGTTCTTGAAATTTGCAAATTGCTTTAGGTATTGAAAAATTATTTCAACATAAAAAAAATATTAAATTATTAAAACATTCGTGAGACATTTCACTATACTACTTATAAAAACGGTTTAACTAACGTGTAAATCGGTGTCTCTAGCAACTAGTATCGAGACCATTGGGTGTTTTTATTTAGGGTGCGGGATTGGTACTATAGCGCGTTCGCGGCCCGTTGCTCACTGAGATGCTCAACTAGTTTAGAGCCCCGATGGGCTTGATACTAGTCGGTACCGATGCCGATTTACACGTGAGTTAAGCTGTTTTTTTAAATAGTATAATAAAAAAATATTACAACATAACTAACAAATACCATGCTGTAGACGTATCAGACCTTACCTAAGGTAGATCTCTTCTATATTTTGAGTTGGTTTAAATGAGTAATTAACATTGAGGAACTAAAAACTTTCATAAAGACTGCGTAGCTTAGAGGTTGTTGTTTTGAACATTAGGGTTATTGTTATTGTTATTGTTATTGTTATTGTTGTTGTTGTTCCTGCGAGGGGGCAGACCCGGCAAGTACATTTGCAACCTACAAACATATACAACTTGATTCATACGCAATAACTTAGTTAACTACATAGTAACACTTTATAATTTGCACATTCTCCACAATAAAACAACACTGTCGTACAGATAATTTAAACGCATGTTATTCACAATAAATGTTCTCTTTCAAACGGAAATTCAAACTCAAAGCAATACGGAACGTATAAAAAACAAATCATACCAAAATACATAGGCCAATGTAAAGCGAACAGAGGCGTATATTTACATGACAGGCTATTTCCGTATGGTAACCAAACAAAAACCCAGCTATCGACCGACGGAGTCAAATGCCTAGTATAACAAACGTTGACCATAACAATGGAAATCTTGAAGTCTCATTTTATTGTCAGTGAGTTGTAATTGACATCCTGCGGTATTCTATTGTTGTCATGGCATTATGCACTAAGAATAGAAGTATGATTCTTTATTTCCTGAACCAATAGAAGAGTTACTCTCATTCTAAGTTCACGTATTTTATAAGCGAATAAACTTATATCTTTAAATGAATGAGTTTAAGAAAAAACAATTGAATTTTATTACATCAATAAATATATATATAAACACAGTTAATCTAAAAGTTAAAAATAAGACGAAAAAAGAACTATGGACTATTGTCATATACAATACAAAATTATATTTCTAAAAACAATTTTCATTAGACTTCAAACTTGTATAACACACTATATGTCACAACGCAGTCAAGATCAATTTTGTTTTATTTTACTCCTGTCGATTTTTTTTTAATGTATTATATGAAAATAGTTTTTCAAACAGATCAATTAAAGTTTACTACATTCGTAAACCTACGTATTGGAGTCACAATATTTAAATGCAATTCCAAATTTGCCTAACAACTGTCTATTGTTTCTGAACACGCTGAATTAAAATACAATTTTTTTTGGTGTTTGAAACAGTTTTGTGGAATGTTTGACTGTTGTTAACTCGGCTTAAAAGTTTTGACATTTATTGGTGATATACAATTATTTTCTAAGTATTTTTTACTTTAATTATTTATTTTTTGTACATATATTGCATACCATATCAAACATAAGTCTTGTTCAAGATTATAAGAAAACGATATTACACATGACCACAGGGTTGTCAGGGCACATTGACATTTGCAGTTTGCTAGGATACAATGCTTAAGAAAGAAAAATAAACATTACGAGTAAATAATTCTATCCCCTGTGACCAATTTACGCCTCTATTTTATCCAGTCGATTCTTAATAACATCGGTAATACAATATTTTAGATACTAATACTACCGATAACTACAGAACAGATGTTCGCTCTTGTGATCCCGCCGCTCGTTTGCTCCCTTCTCTTATAAAAATAACATTAAAGTTTGCTTGCACTGATTTTATTTTATTTAAATAAATTTACATTTATAAATTAAAGGTCACTTTATGTCGAATTTGACATAAATTAAAAGAATGATTGTTCTCTTTTTTATTGATTTTTTTTACATGAAAATGAAAATCAGATACTAATAAATACAAATTCAAAATACATAATCTCGTTCGCACAGTTTCAATCCGATGTCACCTCAACTAAGGACAATGAAAATAAATGAATGCTGTTTAATAATTAATTTCCAATTATACTTACATCAATCTTGTTCTCAATAACATAACGTACAACGCAAAAAATAACGTCCTCCAGAATCGGTTGGGCAGGTAACCATTGCGCCGCCTTTGCTCAGGCATTTCTAAAACTCCTACAACAAACATCTTATATTCTTATAAACGTTAGTATAGAAAATCTAACTACATCGATACACAAAAAAAAAAAACAAAAGCAATACTAAAGCGTACAATCTTTTAATTTACTGATGGGCTTCTCTTATCAATGTCCTTACTACGTTTAAAGTATTTTAGAATCTAATAATAATAATTATATTAAAACAAAACATTTAAATACCGACATAATAATAATTCATGACGCACCGGCACACATTTTAGTAGTAAATTGCAAATTATATTCATTCTACAATGACATTGAGAGATACGAATAAAAACTAACTAAACGTGATTTTTTTCTTATTTAATTTCAACCAAATACAGTTTTCCTTACATTGATGTTGTTATACTTGGTGCCATTAAACATAGAACGGAAAACTAGAGGGATGTAATATAGAAAAATTTACCAAACCGCAATGAAATAATTGAGGTTCATTTTAAAGGACAAAACAAGCTAAATACTATTAAATAAAGTACGCTGTTAGCCAACAATTCAAATGAGTAAAAATACTGTGTTTAACTAACGATACTAAATTGTAAAATGTTGTTAGTTTCTACCGCGGGTTTTATTATTTATAGGGTATTAATATCCTATGTCTGTCACTTAATATCACGATAAGTAATGTCCAAAAAAAGTCGCCTCTTAGAAGCTGATTGTGGTAAGTATGCTGTTTCTTACGAACATGACGTTAATACAAAACACGAATGTTTAACTTTATATCGCCTCCAAATAAAATTAAGGACCTTTTTTTTGTTGAAAACTTTTTGATAATTTATTAATATTTCTATTAATCATAACCATTCCTAGTAAACTTCTAAAAGCTTGTGTTCGGATATGGTTCATGACAATAATCGAAAGGCGGGATTCGAACCCACGATTGCTACGTCAGTAGTCCGTACCAATGGCTACTTTTTACTTTACTTTAAGCGCCTTGTAATTTAAAAAGAGAATTATCTTATGTCTTGTTTGGATAAGTGTATTAAAAACCAACCCGTCCTTTCATAAATTTATGTATTGGTTGATATCAAAAGGACACCGAAATCGTAAATATCTATAAAACAAAGAAGAAATATAGATAAAGGCGAAATATTATTTCACAGAATTCGTTACTCAAATGATATCAATTGAAAGTAAATTTATACCGAATCGTGATTGTATCATAAATGTTGTTTAAAATAAGGTATAAATTCTCTTATTATTTTAGTATAAGGCTCAGTTATCCTTATACAGACAGCATAAAGATAAATCGTTTACTATTCTACCAATTACTCGACCTTAATGTGTTATTTTTATCAACGGTTTTGTTTATATCAAAATACAATTGACCGTATTTATATATTTACATATTAAGGTTTATAATGTTTCGTTTATTTCATAAGTAATAAAAGAAATGTATATTTATTTAGCAATTATATATTAGTCTGTTTCTACGTATATAATGTACTATATGTTTCTTTATTATTGTTGAATTAGGACAAAGATATGTTTTCTTTGAATACGAAATGACAGCTAATAGTATAATATATAAAATTACTAAACGTTGTATTAACTTTAACTTGTAGTTATCAAACAAAAAAACTTCTTTAAGAAACAATAAATAGCTTAAATGCATTTCAATTGTGAATTCAAAAAAGTTATTAATATCAGACACGAAGTTGACTGACGTTACATAACTTTGCACTATATCGCTAACTTGAGAACATTCATAATTAATGCTCCAACAATAGGCGAGGAGATTCGTTGACTTAGTCAGAAGTGCAACTTTAATGTTCCATTACACTCTGAATTTATGATTGTGACTGAAATCTGAAATGGAAAATCTTTCTAATATTTGACGCGGTCGAGACACAAATAAAATGCCCGAAATAATCTAAACTTACTGTCTCTCTCTTAGAGAAATTAAATTAAAAAATATAAGAGTAAATTTGTAATCTTTTCAGTATCAAAACACACTTTTTTCTACACAAAGTCTACAGTAACCCATGATTCAACCGTTAAGTGATGAAGGGATCGAATAATGTAAAACGCTAGTTTAGTAAGTGCCTATTCACTCTACTCTTGAAAGTCCTAATTCAATTTTAAACAGAATGTAGGTATGTATTCCGAAACTGGAATCACCATTTACCGTGTTCATAAGATGTCGTTTATTTAAAAAAAAACGACTTAATTTAATAACACCGTCGAAATACGTGAGCAAACCTTGTTCGGAACATAAACATTTCTAAATCTTAAACTTACTTATAACTGGACCGAACGGAAAACAATTGAAAAGTTTTTTTTTCTTTCCGAAAATACCAAACGTAAAATGAAAGTTTCGTAAAGTTTTCCACGTTCTGGAGAACTTTTAAGGTAAAATTCTTGTCAAAAACGTGATAAGTTCAACTTCCTTTTGTCGTCTTGGTTTATATCGCCGTAAACTTGTCAGGAATTTAGTCTTCAGACGTATACGTCATAGAAATACTTCGTTTTTAAACTTCATATCCTACACTACTCCCGATATCCAGAAATTGTCAGGTAATATGAAATAACGTTAAATCTAAAAATCATCGTTGCATAGAACGTAACACAATTTTCAATACCACCATTCAATACCAATTCAAAATATCAATACTACATTGTATTTGTACGCATTATATGAAGATATGAAAAGTTATTTAAAGTTTTTTACCCGACTATTGAATCAAACCGTAGTGCAGATATCGGAATACGAGAATCCAGTACAAGCGCAAAGCAGAAATTTATTTCAACTTATTCTCAGTTTATACCACAATTTTTTTTTATGTGCGAGTGCATTTTTAATTTTATTGTACGATGCAGAAAATACTCCGTCTATTATAAACATTTATATTCATCTAGAATCGGTATTTTAAAATTTTAATACAATTCTTTCAATGGTTGCACAGTCTCTTTAGTATTACCGTACAATGCTTTGCTATATTAAGTAACAGCTTGAGCGCAGTTTTAGATGAAAAAATTACAATCAAGCAACCCCTTCGTATCACATTCACATTTTTTTTTTATCCAAAACAAATGCCGGTTTGAATTAATATATTCATAAACCGAAATATTTCGACGAATGCTTTTGATTCTTCAGACCTCACAAACTGGGCAAGCGAACGGAAACTTGCTGAACTAATTTTAGTATAAACGTCGGAATTGTTCAAACGGATTATTTAGCTATTAGCATTTCTGAGTAAAACAAAATCAAACTTTTCACGCCTACCGCGTTACGCTACACTTCATTTGCGATTAGTTTTCGACTGTGTTCTAGAAGTGACATTGTCCACTTATTTTTTCTAAAGAATTTGAATTTCGAACAATGATATAAATAAAGCATGGAACATGTAATGTCGATACCGAATTGATTCGCTAACGGCCGGTCGTGACGACACACTGCTTCACGCCAACGCTTCCTAACCATCCTTTAACCTTCATAGTCGATAATTAGTTCTATTGTTTGTCAAGCAAACAATGGTATGAAAACATCTGAGCCAATACTCGCGTATTTAATGGATAATACACACGATGACCAATCTTATTGCTGAAATAGCTACAACTATCTCTAACATCGCATTCGCATTGCTATACGTTCAATAGCAAATATACCGCAACATAAGTAAAAATATTCGTCGGCCAGTGACGGAACACTAATTAATTTAAAAGCCTAATAATAATGAAAAGATAATTAATACAATTAGTACCAAATGTGTAACGTGTAAATATTTAGTTAACTACGATTTTCAACATCATTAAAATAGTTGACAATCTAGAGAATTTATTTACAAAATTATGATTAAAGTACCCGCGAAGCTAATTGTAACTTTCTCATAATGCGAGACATACAAACGGGGGAAGTACCGCAAAGCATAATCACACAATGACTAACGTCTGGGCTATGCAATTTAATGCAGAAGAAATTAACGAATGGTATACAAAATGATTTGTTTGCACGTCTAATTGATTACTATAATAATTACTTTGTGAAATATTAATTCAATTCTGACGACCGATGCTACGTCCGCACCGAAAAAAAAAACTTAATTGTTACGTCTTCTTTCAGACTATGTTCTAAACCGATGTAAATTATTCTCGATACCAGATAAGCGGCTCTGGAGAAACCTTCTAACAAACGCCCAATAACCCGTACAAAGTTTTCACTTAGAGATTTCGCTTAGATTCGCGGTGAGCTACAGAATTATTTACTCGAGTAAAAAAGTTGTTACTGTAGTTTTATAAATTATAAAGACGCCCTTTTATGAAATTTAAAAATAAAAGCTAATTTAAATATAAAAGGGAATTAATACAAATAAATCTCTTTAATAACACAAGTTATTGCTTAAAGAACAATAGATATAAAAAATGTAATATACAAATATTCACTTACTTACTTGGGTAAAACTGAGGAACAGTTTCTCAAAACATTATCGAAACAGATATTAATCGTCAAAGTATCACTTCCGTTCTCCCCAATTAGCGTTCATCGTCTGTTCAACAAGTTGCGGTAGGTCGTTTCCGCTAAAAAAAAATTGTAAAAAATTATTTTTCAAATAAATCGTACATATATTTCAAGTCAATATATTTTTTTATTGTAATAATTTCACTTAAACAAATAAAAAAAAACGTATTCTTAAATTTGTTAAAAAAGAAAAGCACAAAATCATTTTAATAGTTTAATATTTAATTTAATAGAGTGAAAAGTTCTTACCTTAAATGATCGAAACGATATTCACCAAGTGAAGAATGGAAGAGTTATTAATGACGTGTTGTCAACACTAGATCTAAAATGCTTGTGAGTGGCGCGAAGTCTGCTTCCCGTTAGGTCCTGAACGGAACCTGCGCAATATGCCCTAGGGCAGGGGGAAGGTTGTGTGGGATGTGCCGCAACGGTGCAATGGCAGTCGGTGCACTGGTATCCAAGGGTAACGCGAGATGGACCCTCCCACCTTTTACAAAACTAACAAGTAGTTCTCGATGAGCGCCCACAATGAACGCGTACAACTCACGCGGAAATCATTTGAGGTGAGGATTATTATTTATAATTACGTAGATAAAATTACTGTCGTATTTCATAAGTAATGGTCGTTATTTGTTTTTACCAATACATTGTAGGAGTTCAGACATGTAATCTATCTTAATAAATTGTATCCGATAGTTTAGATGGATGGTTGTTAGTAACTTCAAAGCATTTGACACAGAGATAGATTACAGTCTGGCATTGCTCTTAGGCTACTTACGAAGTTTTTCTTTTAATACCGCGCGGACGAAGTCACGAATCAATCATTAAATTATTAATCATTTTACTTAGTACAAGAGATCACTGTTGGAAATTTGACGCGTCAGGCCCTGTCGCTAGTCTGGCCTGCGCGATGCTATACCAGTCAATCACCTAGTTTTTTTTAAACGAATTTTTTATATGTAATAAATTAATATTCATAAAGTAAAACAGAGCCGAGATACATGCTTTAGTTACAAGTTTGAAATTACTATTGTATTGATAAAACGTTGGCAGCTTGTTAACAGACTATAATCCAGTTTTACGACGCCAATGAAATTAAAACCAGTTGGGTTTCCAATGATATTTCTAGAAGGTAATATTTTAAATATACTTTTCTTATGAAATAATCTAAACGAGCTGCAAAAATAGTGTAAATAAAATTCACTAGCAAAACAATTGAACCAATAACATACTTTTATTTCAATTTCTTAATAGGAATGGTTAGTACTTTAAAATATGCTTTTGACCAACTCTAAGTAAGAAGATATAGTTGCGAAATAAATACACAGTGCAAGTATTATCCGCATTAAACTTCCCTTTTCTATTTAAAAATCGATAACCCATATTAAGCCATACGTACAAAGTAATTGTGTCAGTTAACATCGAGAGAGCTTCATCATTTGCCTCATTGAACAATTCCAACTCTACTTCCTATTTCAATATTATTATTTCTTATTATTTCAGTTATTTAAGACATACGGAATCGAATTATCCTCGTATTAGCTAAAACTAACATAATTTGCTATATTTAAATATATTTCAAATAAAAATAAATTAAAGCGGTTAATTCCCGTTATCATTTCATGATATTGTAGTTTTGGTAAAGTCTAATAGTATTGAATTCACGTTTTTTTTACATTATGTAAAATACCTTCTAGATACATATCTCATTATCCATTATCGACCTACCCCGTTCCCTATGGAGAGTCAGCACAGTATGTACTCTACCATACATCTCTGTCAGCCGTCACATCTGAACTCACACTCTTACGCATCCTCCTTCACACAATCCATCCACACGTTCTTCGGTCTTCCTGTACTTTAATAGCCATCCACAATCAGTCTCACCTTCATGTTTATATTCTCATAATCTCTTCGCGTAATAGAATACATTGTAATCAGTTATATTTTATATTGATAGATAAATTTTAATTCAATTGAAAATTGTTACAAGGTTTACTAATAGGAAAAATGCAACTCAATTATTTGTCGTCCCTCCACGTACTATGATTATTGTTTTTTATATCTTATTAACTGTTGATAATATGTAACCGTTGATAAGTCACTTGTATAGCGGCCTAACAGATGTCTATCGTTGATAACACAATCTAACTCGTCAGACAATTATAAAAGTTTCGACATAGTCAATTAATACAAAGGTATATTTACAGAGAGCCGAACACTATTAAGTAGTATAATATTAATTATAATTTAATCTAAATTGATATCTCTTGCTAACGAATTAAGGTAACTTTTTTATTAACTACCAGGACAAGATGTGTCGACGGATCTGTTCGTAAGATTGTATGCATTCATCTCTAGTGTACTATAGGGATAGTGTCAGTGAAATCTGTTGGATTCTTATTACCTAATTGTATATATATTTTTTAAATGCATTGCAAAAATACTGCATCGATATTTATTATATTATATCTATACAATGAATAACATTGGAATGATTAAGTCATTTGGAAGAAAAACAAAAAAACCTTATCAATAATATAATTCTCGTCATATCAACCTACATACAACAACGAAAAACTCTACCATAAAGCCTTAATTAAACAGATTAGCTTATTGCGTTATGAAGTAAAAAAATGTAAATTTTATAATGTATAAATTATCTTACATAATATTAAAAAATTAAACAATTTAATTAATATGTTTATATACATATATACAGTATACAGTTATCTACCAGTTACCAGTAAAAAGATGTCGCTAATATCGTTAAGTTATCAATAAGATAACACCAACAAAATCATTCGAATAACCGCGTGTATTATTAATTCATCCTAATAGTAAGAACAATCATCGTTATTATTATAAGTAAACAATCAAATGATTGTTATCTTGTATAATATAAAATATTTTCGAGTAAAACAAATCATTATCAATCTGTCCATTCCCTAAAGGGTTGGCAGTATGTACTATTCTACCATACACTATCAGCCGTCATATCTGAACTCACACCCTCCTTACATATATCTTTCACATAATCCATACAAACCTTCGGTCTTCCTCTATCTTCATAGCCATCCACATTCAATGACATCACCTTCTTGTTTGTTGCGAGTTAAACAAATGACATTTTAAAATTATTATCCAAAATTGTAGCTAGTTTTGTGCATGCATGTCCAATCCCTCCCACGGTACAATAAAGACACTAAAAGTTTCCCATGTTATGCTCAAAGTCGTAGATAATTATCAAATGATCAATAAAAAAATATATTTATAAATACACTATACTACTTATATAAACGGTGTAACGTGTAAATCGATGTCGGTACCGTCACCCACATAGTTTAGAAACTAGTCGGTACCGATGCCGGTTTACACGTGAGTTACGTTGTTTTTATAAGTAGTATAGTGAAATGTCTCACGAATGCTTTAATAAATACACTGGTCAATAAAGGGTAAAAGATTCATGAAATACGTACACTATCACCAAATTCAATTGATACAAATAAATAATTTATGTTAACTCAAAGAGAATAGTGCCGTAAACCACTAATAAATAAATATTCCGCCCGGGTTACTCGCAAGTTATTCCTAATTTAATAATCACGGGACAAAATGATTTTTTTGTTGTTGCACCAATTTAGTCGCTGATGTATTCTTATGTAAAATAGTATTATTTTTTAAATGGTATTTACAGAAAATAAATGTAAAATTTCACATTTAAATTATATGTAAATATTTTACGTTGCGAATATATTACATTGGATATTGAATAAAATTTATAATTTAAGGTTAAATATTTTAAAATTCTATTTAATTACTAATCGATAATAATATCCGATTATTTCAGAACTCATTAACAATCTTATTTACTTTTGATATTTGTATTTAATTAATGTTTATTTATATTTATATACTATTAATAATATTGTTAATTCATTATATATTTTTCTTTGTTTTAACTAATTTTTGTGTACGAATTAATTTAAATACAAAACTAAAACTTACCAGTTTTATGAATATAAACAATCACATTGACTACGACGCTGCACGTTTTTAAATAAACACTTTTAAACGAATTCCATAATTATTTTTAGTATCTAACTCCAAATAAAATTTTACTATTATTTTTTTAAAACTAAAACAAAGCATCAATTACAATGTTTTCAACACTTCAGTTTCTCGCTAAAGCGGGCAACAATCCCCCACCAAACCTAGCGGTGTACTGCTTTACCGACCACGGTAATTTCTTCATGTCATGGTTGCCGCAATATTTTTCTTTCTTAGTTTGATTAAACAATTTTTCTTCTTTTAAAATAGCTCAATTTTATTCATTGAATAAATAAGGCATGTTTTGGTTCATGTATAACAAACAAAATGTAGGTATGAATTTAGTAAAACTGGTCTACAACATGTGTATCGTTTCGTGCTGGTAAAACAAATTATTATTTTACATACATATACGAAATGACTATAAAAATATTCTAAATATATATTTTTTATGCATTACACTTTTTTGTGAAGGTAACCACCCACAAGGTATTCTTTAAGGAATTAAAGGGGCTAATGGCAACACAGTTTTCTTAAGAAATTGTTTGTAAGAAAGCTTTCAGACGTTCATATAAAACTTAATTTCTTCATAATAAAAGTAGTTTTCTACAAAACTCTTGATTTCCTTGTAAATTGAAAATTTAACTCTTTTATTTCAGTTGCAATTAATATTTTTTGGTAAAAAAAATATTCCAAATCTATTGAGCAAATGATGTCAAATTTTACAAATAAAATTGCATATAACGTAAGACCTTATCTTTAAATAATGAGCACGAAATTATTTACCCTATTTTTACTTAGATTACATTTTTTTTTAAACGAGTACAACGCCATCTCTTGTTGTAAGGGACAAAGAGGAACACGATTTCCGAAGCCAACGAAGATTATAATTTTTGTTACCTAACATAGATGGCACTTTTATAAATAGAATATTACAGTTTAATAACTATTACTAGACTGGTAATAGAATAATAGTTGTAATGAATGGATATAATACGGGTAGGCTATATTATACAGGTCTTTTAAGACAGGAAATCGACGTTCGGACGTCGACCATGGTTATGCAATAACGCAGTCCACACGACCGTTCTCTGATAAGATATTTCTACCTATCCATTATCACGCCACTCATAAATATTGTACTCGTAAATGTACTTTGCTATAAATAAATAATAAGGTTAACTGTGTCGCTACCTCTGCATGATATAATTAAGCATAAGCGGTTTTAGCATATATTAAAGCAAATTTTAAATATTTTTCTCCATGCTCAAATCATACTACCAGGTTGCATATTAATCTCGTTTCCTTAATATTTTTGTTGTATTTTACTGTAAATACCAACTCCAGTAAAACATAAGATTTACTAACTAGATATAAAAATACTAAATATTACGTTCATTTAGCACATTTGACATTATTCAATAATTCCCAAGATTTAATTTAGATTGCCGAGAAGAACCAAAGGTCGTCTTATCTCAATCTTAATTATTTAACATTGTAACCCTCTACACAAACATTCCGTGTATTTATAATCAGCATAATCATTGTAATACGTAAACAACGCACCTAATCAGCAGTTGATAAAACAAGTTGACATTTTGTACAAGTCCTCATTGTACTTACACTTGCGCTGTGCGAATCGTTGATCTCGGAATAATGCCGTGTTTAAAAATATTAACAAATATCTCCAGGGATAAAATACCTCGAGATTTCGTTGATAAAATGATTCCGGTTCTCGCGAAGGCAGTAAAGAAAGAAAATTATGTAAGAATTATTTCATTATTTATAATTTTTTCGCCGGCGATTTGTAACTGTTTATACGTGTAATGATAAATTTGCCGCTTGATACGAAAGAACGAATTGAATTTCGAATTAACATATTGATCAATTCTATTCGATCGCTTACACTACGTGAATCATAACGTTTATATCTATTTGCATGCTTGTATTGTTCTTCATTTGTTATTTACTCATTAACTATAGTTAATAACCAAACAATTGACAATCTTATCAAGTCTCTAGAAGCTTAGAATAGTGCTTATCATCCGCAGCTTGAACTTTGAGTGTCGAATTTAGAAACATGTGTGAACATGTTATACCATCATCGTCAGCCCTTGTCTGCCCACTGTTGGACATAGGCCTTTCCCAATGCCTTTCACATTATGCGGTCCTCCGCCTTCCGCGTCCAACGACTTCCTGTCATAATAAAATGAACTACACGACACTTTAATACACATGTGATATGTGTATATTAAAATAATGAAATCTCTACACTTTGTTAATATTTATTTATGCTTATTTCAAGATAATATAGTTTTTATCTGAACACTGCAACGCTCAACTATCAGTTTACATTTATGAGCACCACTGATAGATTTGAGAGTATTTAATAAAGAGATTTAAGCGAAGATCAATGAAATGAACATACTGTGCTATTTTCTATAAGGCTGTACTATAAACTTTATTTTTGTTATAGAAATTTATCTGTGTAATAACAGGAGATTCACAAATGTCGTTCGGAGGTGAATCGTCTGAGCCAGGAGCGATCGCTACCTTAGAATCCATTGGTAATCTCGGTCCGAAGGAAAATAGGGAAATCGTAAGAGAATTGTCGAAATTCGTGGAAAACGAACTTAAAGTAAAACCGGACAGGTAAGTTAATATAACGAAACGAACTTAATTTGTTAAACTTATATTAGAGTATTGATAAGCGAGTTTCTTTACAGATTTTTCTTGACTTTTTATAATTTACCTCCATACAACGTTGGCAAAGGAGGTATTACTATTGAAGAAATGGAGCCATGAAAACATTATCTGTTGGCATTATGTGAATATATTTACAAATGAAAATAAAGTATATAAAATAAAGTATTTTTTTTTTGTTTGACTTATTAAACCAAGATTATAGATATCGAACCTAATTAAATATAAACATGTATGTAAATCTAAAATTCGGTTAGAAATTGGGAAAAAATTGAAATCTACAATGGTATAAGAGTGGGAGGCGAACGAGCAGCGGATCGCCTATCATTATTGATCTGACGCCTGTAGATATCTGCAACATTAGAACAACCGTAGATGCGTTGTCGACCTTTGGATATTATAACGCTGTACGCTGTTTTGTTTTGAAGGATCCAAATATGAAGCGATAAAAGAACTTTTCACAGCACGGCTGTGCGTGGTGTAAACTTACACAAGCAATCAATAAGATGCTATGCCCAATGTTGTATGTCGTCGTCGGAGACTGGCGACGGATTACTTGTAAGAACAAATAATTTTCATAGAAAAATTCCACCTTGCACGCTTGTCTGTTTTATGCGCTGGCGCGCATTCTTAGATAAACACTTTTAAACTCCTTTTGTTTATGGTAACCACCATAAAGTTAGAAATCACTTTATCTGTTATGTAAAAGTCATCGAGTTGTCAAAAATGTGTTAAGTTTCCGTTTTGGTTTAAATAAAATCTATGATAAAAATATTCTCGTTCTAGTCTGTCATGGACCTGATATGATTAAGAAAAAATGCAAGCAACCACTTCTAATAATGCTGTCTAGTCTACAATGGTAGGCTACCAACACAATGACAGCCTTACTCATAGCCAGAAGTTTGCTGTTGGGTGCTTCACCGGCTTCTTAACACGCTTGATCACGCAGCCTGTGGACATCATCAAATTGAGGACACAATTACAAAAAAGAAGCCATATAAAAAACCTTAGCATGTTCGAAATGAGTAGGAAAATTATGAGGGAAGAAGGCTTGAAAGCTTTCTTCCACGGCCATTATACTGGACAGGTATTTTAATAAAAATATTAATATTTCATCTAAATAAACAAAAGAGTAAATTGTCTGACTGACTGTTATAAGCGCATAACCAAAACCACTTTTAAATCTTACTAATTTTAGCAATGCGAAAGTTTGGAAGTTTGTTAGAAGATCGTTCAAGACGGTTAGGCGATTATCGATGATTTGAATCTGGTAAAGATGAAGAACATAAAACTAGGCGCCATAAAGTTTGGCATTAATATTGATTGTTATAGTTTAATACAATTTTCAGGTTCATTCTATCCTATCCGTGTGTACTCAATTCTTCATATATGAATTAACCTCAAAACAAGTTGTTAATTCTGGAATAGATCCAAAACATATGTAAGTATAAAAGTGACAAATTTATTTTATTTGTAATTCCTGTGAAAAAAAAATAACAAATCAACATTAAAACTTCGTATTATTTTAACTAATTTGTTTTCTTAGGCGCTTTCTAATTACTACATTTTCACATCACGTACTAATTTTATTAATTCAATAGGCCTGCAATGTTGTTCTTCAGTGGTATAATAGCCGGATGCTGTTCTGGCGCAATCGCTTTGCCTCTAGAAGTGATCAGAGTCAGACAGATGATAGCTAAAGATCAATACAAGGGTTTACTCCACGGCGCAAAGGCCGTGTACCAGGCGGGAGGCATTCTCGCTTTCTATGAAGGTCTTTCAGCTTCACTTATACAAGTAAGTTTCTTTGAAGTGAATTTAATTTTTACAAGATCTTACAGCATGATTTTCTTTTATAAATGTAGAATCTGTTCACGATTTCGTGCTGCTTTATCGGGGAATATTAAAGTTCTAAGAGTTATTTTGTCAAGTTACAATCAAAGGATTTCGTTTTCAGTACGGGCCTGCTGTTGGATTGTCGTTTTCTGTGTTCCGCTTCATGCAACCATTGCTATTGAGAAAATTGGCTCGTCGACGTGATTGTGACGATGCTCTCAGTACTGAATACAAGCCATCCCATGTCGTAGTCGCAAGCATGATAGCTGGATCCGCAGCAGGGTTTGTTTCAAAAACTGTCACATATCCGCTAGATCTAATTAAACGGCGACTGCAAATAAGAGTAAGTTGTGATTTTTTTCCTTAAATTTCCTATGTATAGATAGTTATGGCGAGCCAGGTCTAGTATTGTTGACTTACAATATGAAAAATAAAGTGTATCATTAGAAGCAAAGTGTAACCTTACAAATTTAAAAAAAGAACATACTGCAGTTTTGTTTTGATTCCCTAAATTGTTGAGAAAACATCGTTACATTAAATGTACATCATAAGTAATTATAATGAATACACCCATATCCAGAGATGTAGACAGATTACAGAAATTATTTTCCTTGATCCTGGCATGTCATTTTCGCTTCGTTATGGTCGTCGCTCACGGCTACAATCAACCTTTTTACTTGTTAACTTGTTACTGCCAATGCAACTAGTGATTACAAAGGTGTGTCCTAACATAATCTAACTTTTATAATTTTATAAACAAATTTTTGTTTTAGACTCACAAAGAAGATGAAAGGTACGCTACGAGTACGTCTCGTGATCTAGTTCGTTGTACAAGATTTTTAACTTGTTTTGAAAGCATTATTAAAAAAGAGGGCTTTAGAGGACTATTCCAAGGTTGGCTGGTAACAGTTCTTAAATCACAGTTGACGAGTATTGTAGCATTTACAACTTACGAATGTTTATGTTATGTTGTTAGAGAATTCAACAAAACTATGATTTGAACATTTTTACATATTTGGATTCATTAAATATTGATCTGTGTAAATGTCTATAATAATGTTATATTTAAAATATTATGAACTGTTTATAAGAAAACTTATTAGTAAATTTTTAAACAACCTTGACTGGTCACATCTTATTTAGGTGATGTTCAACTTTTGTATGCGTTACTGGAAGAAAGAAGCAATTAAGCGAGAGTTTTGTATAACCTTGATGCCGTCAGTAACAAAATAATTTTTAGCTAACGCGATTATCATTTTGCTTTTTTTTATAGCGACGTACGGTATCAGCAGTATTAGGTACTCAATTGAATAGACGATAACATACATTTGCATTATAATTCCACAAACGGCCGCTCACGATATTAGAGTTGTTAGTTTGATTAAAATGAAAGTAATGCGATAGAATTCAACATTCATTTATTTTGTCTTTGGTTCTTACATAGAAAAAAACAACGGTAACATTTCATCTATATTAATAAGTGGGTCTCGGCACTGGTGGGACTACACACTGGTAAGTACGACGAGGTCTTGGCTTGTATCTAAAATAAAACCTGAGAACGAAATAAAAATTCTTTTTAAACTATAATCAAACAGTTGTTTTATATCAACCTGTGAAAATGGTAATGGTAAGATAACTAATTATAGTAAATGACCGATCCATCCAGAAAAACGTTGACAGTATTTGAAAAAAACACCACGAAAATACTCTGTCAGTATGGTCCAGGGTATGACACCAATGGCTATTTTAGATTGCTTTAGTTAATCTAGTGGGCGTCATTGGTTAATGTAAAGAATATTTATTACCTAATCCTATCCTAATATGTATAAGAAATCAGTGCCAGCCGTGCGACAGCGACTCGCTCTCCCATCCGTGATGCTCCTCGTGGTGCTCATGTACTGGGACGAACACCTGCTTCTCCACCTCCACCTTCTTGATGACAGGCACAGGCACGTGCTGCACTACGGGGACAGGTACGTGCTTGTAGATCGGCACCTCCTTGATTATGGGCACCTCCTTGATGACAGGCACGTGCACTGGTACCGCCACTTTGGAGACGTGGTGATGGTGAATGGTGTGGATCTTGTAGGGCACGTGGATCGTCACATGCCTGTGGCTATTGACAAACATTTTTTTTTAAGATGAAGATTTTCGTAATTGATATATTGTAACCATACCAAATAAGGTGGAAAAACCTTGTGCTAGTACATGGTTCACAATAATAGTCGGATTCGAACCCACGACACTTAGATCGGTAGTCCGTACCCTTAACCATTAGGCTATTGGTGCTTCAGTATTGATTCAATATGCAGCATATCTAAAGTAAATATGAAAGTGCCGTTACAATAGACAGACGGGAAGATATAGTATTTGAAGTTCGTATTAATAAACTGTAATAGATACGAATCTAGCATATAAAGTTTGTACACCGAAGTTGTGGCAAATGAACTATTACACGATCATCAAGATCAATTGCAGTAATTATGTTATGATTATATAAGATAATATCGTGTGTAACTGGTTGGTGGAACATTACGTCACGTCTAATGTTTGTAATCTGCAGTACGTTATCCAATATTGCCATCAGTTTAATTTAATACGTACACACATCCAAAAAATAATTACACTATTATTAGGTACACCTTACAATCTCAGACGTTATAATTTTTTTTTGTGAAATATCAAGTATCCTTTATTATTCAGCGTTTATTGTAAAGTTTCGTTTTCCATATACGTATAGCAAACGAAACAAAATAATGACGGCACTTCAATAACCATAATGAATACTTTGATAACATTAATATATTACTCAGACAAGTATACTGCAAGCGATGGCAAGTATCAATATTGGTTACATGATTTATGTGAAAATCATGGCATATCATTGGAGGAAACCTGACATTTCCTTCACATTATCGACGCAGTGAAAGTGGCATCGCAATTTATTCGAAGAACAACCGTGACTGGCTGTGCATTGTCGTTGAACAGGCTCATGGGAAGTTCGGAATTCAATGTGTCTGACTTAACAGTACCTTTTCACTGCCAATTTAATTTTAGAAAACATCCTGTCTTGCTTCTTATTCTTTTTAAAAACAGACAGCACATTGTTTCGGTGGAGAAAACAGCAAAATACTTAATGAGAACAAGTCACTACTCACTTAAACTCGCTACTCCGAATCCAAAGACATTTAATTTAAATTATTTAATTAAAAAAAAAGAGTTTTTTTTTTATCCAAGCATTTGGCTTACCATTTCTTTTTAATTACATAGAATATCGAGACTTAATTAGCTTTGTAAATTTCTTTAACTACTTTAAGTAATTTATGCTTATCCTAAAATTATATAATCTTGTTTTTCACACGATCGTCATAAACGCCTATCAAGTGCATTACATTTGACAGTAATTGAATTAAAAAAAAAACATCGCAGCAACCTACTTTGTTACTTAATTGTTCTAAAAACTCGGCATACGAACGGAAATACTTTTAATTAATATGAACAAAAAATACATTCTTTTTTTCAAACAAAACTGTCATAACGTGTTTAATCGTTACGTCGCGAACGCAGAAGTTAGATAGGCCTACTTTCGTCCATCCAGTTCGAGAATTTGATACGGGCAAGTCCAATTAATCCAGCTTACGTAACAATATGTAACAAATACGAACGAAGTTTTGTTTCACGCAGTAAATCTGGCGAATGGAAGAAAGTGGTACATGTCCGTTTCATATCGGAAGTCTCCACATCATTGTGTTCTACTAACGCTCGATCGAATTTTACAACCACATATTTCCAACTCGTAAGTACAATTTCTATATATTTATTTTGAGGTATTATTTTTTAATTAGTTATTCTGCTCATGAAAATAACTCTATAAAGAACAGTCGCACAGATGAGTGCAGTATAGTAAAACTATAATGCATTAAATAACAAACAACAAGACTTCCTTGAATATCCGTTTCTTACGAACATTTCAGTTTGTTTTTTCTACTAACATTGTTATAGCATTATTCGACTCACATTTATGTAAGTGTGCATTTTAAACAGATCGTAAACGGTGCATATTAAAAAAGCGTACGTATAGTTGAATTGCGACAACTCTTGTTTTTAATCTGCATTCGCAACACTTACGCTTTTGATTACGTAAATGTCTAACAGGCGGCAGGCATAAATAAAGCCATATAGAGCCTTTCACCCGGAGGACCATGGTAACAAGCGGAGAAAGGTAATCAATATATTGAAATATAGTATACAATATTAATAAAAACAATACAAGAATAAGCAACTAAACAGTCAGTAAATAAGGTTTGTATTTTATTGTATTTATATACACAATTAGTGCTCTCACTTTTAAATTGAACGCAAGTAAGCAACAATGGATGTATCAAATAAAACATTTTAAAGGCTCCTTAACATGAGCTATAAATTCGTTTAGTACTTCCGGTAACTGTAGTACTTTTCCCACGACACTTTCCGGAAGGGATTAGAATACATGCATTATCATTTTATGCCTCCCACGGTTTCCTAGAACGACATGGATAAGAAGGCATTGGCTAATCACTATCTATTCAAACATACATTTCATAGTCACTGTATACTTGGTTAAACGAAGAACACGTAAAATTGTAACATCTACATAACACTACGGTATGGTTTTTGAGGAGAATTTCAAAAAGAACTCAGTAACTCAGGCAAAACTAGTTTGACTTTTTCAAAGACTATAATGGTAGCATTTAGGTTCATTACGAAAGTATCTTAACGAACTCCCATGGATTTAGGTCTCTGCCAAGAATGAAATCTTGATAAGGTACTTACCAGGACTTTGGAATGATCGTGAATTTGCCGCAATATTTACAATGTTATTTAAAAAAAGGGACACGTCGCATAGCCGTCTAAAAACGTATAAAGGAAAGTAGTTTAATAGAAATAATTGTAAACGAGATAATGTCGCAAAAAAACATCGAATGTAAACGAATGCGTAAAATGCGGATGTTTGTACTGAGCAAGTCTGGCAGGTGACAAACACTCCCTTTAGTTTTTGTAAAGCTTTCACCTTGATTCTTTCTTTTTTTTTATTAAAATGTTACTAGATTTTTGTTAATTTACTAATACTTCTTGTAACCATACCTGGGAAGCTTGAAAAAGCTTGTGTTAGGATATGGTTCAGGACAATAGTCATATAGTGGTATTCGAACTCGCGACCGATAGATCGGTAATACGTACCCATAACCATTAAGCTATTGGCGATGATTGATAAATAACTTTCAGAGACAATAGTTCCTCAAGAACGATCGTTTATCTATTATTTATTACTACAGTTAGTATTAACTATCAGCAAATAATTGATATTGGATTTTCTTTAAGAAAAATCCTACATTTTTTTTTAATAATATCAATAGTACTCACTGTCCGTAACCTCCAGGAGTGGGCGCTGCAACAGCGACGGCAACCACGACGGCGAGAAGCTAAAAATAGAGTAAACAGCATTAGGACTTTGTTTCACTAATACTAGACTAAGGCATCAACCATGGTACGAAAGGAATAATGTTACTGAATTTCTCTTTAAAGGACATTTATCAACAAAATAATTGTGAATTCGACCTACAAGTTCATGTTACTTAAGTAATCGTATTTTTTATCAAATTAATTAAATTTGTTCAAAGAAGGTAAGGGGTACGTATATAATATAATAATAAGACTTACAGCGAGTTTTGCGTACATCTTGCTTTGTTTTGCTGGACTGACTGATACAGTAAACCTGCTGAGTCTTGCGGGCTTTCTACTCGGTCTGAACCTTCCACAAGCTTATATATGCGCTGATCGTATGTCCGAGAATTACATAATACTGCCCCTTGGTTCATCCCTACTAACCCGTTTTACCCGACCAAATTGTAAAGGTGGGAGATATTGGAGCGTTGAATGTAGAAAGGTGCCGTGAACAAACTGGTGGGGTTGTCCAGTTGCGGAGGATCTAGTAACGGCGTTCATAAGTTTATACGTACAGGTCTACAGAAGGTTGCAACTTGAGCGTTGTGTTGAAATAAACAAAGTGCAATCAAAGAATACGAGAATTCTTCGGTAATTTGTGACGGAAGATTTTGAAGGCAATTAAGATTTTTTACGTGTCTGGTAAATTAAATTTTTCTAGATTTAAAATGAATTCTTGAAACAATGACCTTTTCATATTTACAAACAATTAAATCTAGTATCTTACTTAATCATTTCAACACATTTTTTAATATTTCGGCTTGTAATAACGCTTGAAACGTAAACTAGAGAATAATATTTTCCATCTTTCAAAATATAAAATGGGACGTTTTATTGCGATGCGATTTACTTAATTTTATTTTTCTTACACCTATGCACTGCGAATGTTTATAAATGCGCTGCAAAATATACTATTTTCGTAGCAAACCGATAGTATTTAATTTGAAGCTTCTATACCCCCAGTGGTTGAGTCTATCTGCAAAAAATATCCGCTGCCTTTAAAACTGTGACGTCATGGGCGTGCTTGTACTAACAATGTTGATTTGCTTTCTGTACAAGGTGGATAGTTAGACTAGGAATCTTCTGCTATTTACATCTGAAATCTGGCTCACAAAATACCTTTAATATTTTTCAAATTGTAAACGCAGGCTTGACACCAGCTTCGAACTTGTGAGCGAGATTCCATGCAAAGCAGTTTAGGCAGTTTTAATTCCGTGAGAACTAACGTCTATTCTTTCGCGACTTTATTTATAATAAGATAAAATGCATGATATAATTTTGGGATCAACTCAAGCACAATTATGTCAGTTACTTCATTCAGTTGCAATGAGTCATTCGTGGGTATTTCTCTTAACGTGTAATGACGATCAAGATACAAGCTTTAAGGAAATTATAAATCAAACAAGTTTGTCTTAAAATACAATTTAATGTGCTAATTGTACTTAGTCTTACATCTTTGGTATAAGATTGTGACAGTATTAGGTTCTTGGGGAAGGCCTATGTCTCCAACAGTGCGCAGACAAGGGCTGTTGATGATGATGATTAGGTTCTTATATGTTAAACCACTTAATTTTTACAATATTGATGTTTTTAGGGAATATTTACATATTAACGTAGTATAGTACGTACACAGTATGTAAATATATGTGGGAAACGAAACAGTACGAATATTTTACAATGACGATTGGACTTTCCGAAAAACATATGACTTAGGTGTAGATAACTTGACGATGGACATTTCATAAAAAAATCAATAGCAACTTATTTATAGTAGTATCTCTTCATATCCCACATATATAAATAAGTTCTTTCATTTCTCTAAACAGTTCTTTTTTTTAATTTTACATATAATTTCTATTTATTTTTTACCAATTCAATTTATGAAGTCCCTACCGGACAGGAAAGTGGAATCTAATTATTATCATATACGAAACTACACCTATATTTTAGCAGATAAACAATTACACGTATTTTAATTTTTTTAGTGTTTTATTTATGTAAAGAGTTTGGTATATTTTCAATTTCAAATAGTTTATGTGTCAAAATGACATTTTCTTGTAAGAGTAATATGATGTGAAGAGAAATTTATTAATTTTTTTATTCAGGTCGCTTTCGCTTAAGAACATTTCATAATTTAAATTTAAGTGACATTTTATACAATGTACCACAAAAAATATATGAGACGAAAAAATATTACATCGTTTTCAGGTTACAAAGACGATTGACATGTCTTCATACGATACCCTGATATCTTTTCTTTTAAATTTCTACCATATATTGATCTCTATTTAAATTTCTCATCGATACGAATAATCACGTTAATATCTTGGTCATTCGAGCTGTATTATTTTTAAACTAATTACACGTCTTAATACGTAATTATTTTCTTCCATTACAACACGTGAGTAAAGTTGCATAAACATTTGTAACATTGTGGTTTATTTCAACTTAATGTATAAATTTATGTAATAACGATATATTGGGTCGTTGATGTGTTACTGATCTCTTTATTGCCAATTTACATTCGGTGCTTGTTACGATATAATTTAAAAATGACGACTTTGAACAACATTTAAGCATTTTATTATACCTTTCCTTACATTTCTGGTCACATTAGTTTAATATTATTTGGTGCTTTTCGAGCCACGGACTTAGATGTTTACAATCTCTTTAGAGCGCCTAACATCAGTGGGGTCTACACAAGTACTTAACACGTATAGGTAACATTCTCTAAGTAATTTATAAAAAAAACATAATGTACATTAAAGGAAATAATACAGCTAATGTAGCATATCTTCAGTCAAGTTTATTATTGGTAAACCTATTTGAAAGACGAAAATCTTTTGTGGTGAACACATAGAGCATAGCAAGATAAATGCAGGAAGATGATTATTTAGTATACATTTAAGTGACATTATTGTGGTAATAAAAGGAAATAAAGGTCCGTGGATG
>JAODUI010000025.1:4529733-4541226 GCA_027563995.1 Papilio gigon
TTGTACAGTTACAAAAAGAGGTCGGTAATGGGTCGTTTCTCACTAAACTGCTCCTAAGAGGTCTCTAAGGGACAAGGGATCGTATCGCCCGTGAATGACAGATGCGCTAAAGGTGCATCTTGAACTACCTTGAGATATATTACACGCAGTTGGACACAATCATTTTATGTATTTGAACGTGATATGTATTAACGCATTTTTATAACGACATCATTGTTATACATTTTGATGCGGTTCCCATATGCGTGGCAATTTGCCTCATAATTTAATGTATTTTTTTTATTATGACTGTATCTAACCTAATAAATACTTATCTGAATATGTACCTATATTAAACCAATTGTCTCTAAGGCACTTTTTATTCGTGTCTTACTTTTACAGCGGTAGAATACGGCTAGTCTTCAATATGACGTTTCATATATGTTAGTTTGTTTCAATAGTAGAAATCTATCTATATAAATCAGGTTATAATATTCTATATAAATCAGGTTATAATATTCTTTAGTCAAGGCCGCGTATGCTTTTAAGTTTTGCAAGTATATATCTATGAAGTTTAGCCCACTTATGATATTCGATTTATCGAGAATTTCCTGATTTCTTCAAATGTACAAAAATGAGAGGATTAGGATAAGCTAGCTTACGAAATCAATAATAACAGAAGTTTTAATCGGTCTTAAGTTCTTACGTAAGTTTGTATTTAACCTTGACATATTTTGATTTCAGGTTGGCATGTACCAGTGGAAAGGGCAGCCATCGGAGAGAGCAGCAGCGGTAGTAGCATGGCGGAGACGGCGTCTCTAACCTGCAGTCCAAAGTACCTGCACAAAAAGCGCCGACTCTCGCGCCTCCTCGATAAGCTGGCGGTGCAATTACAGAACAACAATCATTACCCACTACCCCCTTGGCTGATGCTCGACCCGCCTTATTACGAACCCAAGACGCAGGAAGACGCCCCGCTTGATCTATCCGTGAAATCGGAACAGCCAAAGGTGGAGAAGGAGCCAGATGGATACAGTTGTGGAACTTGCGGTCAGACTTTTGCCCTTCACGATCGACTTGCTAAGCACATAGCATCCCGACACGCGGACAAAACTCCAGAATCGGCACGCGCCTACGAGTGCGAGATCTGCCGGCGGCGGTTCGCCCGCTCCGACATGCTGACACGGCACGCGCGCCTGCACACTGGCATCAAGCCGTACTCATGCTCCGCCTGCGGGCAGGTGTTCTCGCGTTCTGACCACCTGGCGACGCATCAGCGCACGCACACCGGTGAGAAGCCATACCGTTGCCCCGTCTGCCCGTACGCTGCCTGCCGCCGCGACATGATCACGCGCCACATGCGGACGCACTCTCGCCCGCACTGCCGCTCCCAGCCACGTCCACAACCCGCTGAAATATAAAAAAGCGTTCAACACCCCGCTGCAGGCAACCATACAAATAGAGACCAATCTCGAGTCTATACAGTTTCAGTCAAACAAATTAGATTCATTCTAATTAGGTAATGAAATAGGCATTGTTCAGTTAACATTTTTTATAACATCTTTATTGAGTACAATTGACTTCACTTATTTTATCTTGTATCTTATTTACGTTTACCTCGATTGTTTTGCTATGGGTATTTGGAAGTCGACTTAAATTTTTATCAATTATGGTTCGACCTAGTATGGTTCGATTGTTTTTTTCTTAATTCCAAAGTTGTTATGATTTCATTCTAATTGGGTTTTGTTTTTACAACCGTAGGAGGACGGACCTCGGAGCGGGCATGGCTTATAACATAGGTGAGAACGGCATATCACATTGCAACAGGCAGAGTGTATATAAGTAAACCTGTTAATTACTTTACCTCTATAACATGCGAATTTAATTTTTACCTGCTGTGCGCAATGCGATGTGTCTATAAATATTTGTTTAAGATTGAAATGTTACTTATTACGAAGTGTTAATAATGGCTATGCGTTTAACTTTATATTTGCTTTATGTACTTAAGCATATGACTGTTCTATGGTTTACACTATGTGTTAGCTGTAAACAATTAAATATTATTAATGTCACCGACAAAACACGGTTACCGCCCGTTTGTAATTTGCCCCGATCAATCACATTCACAAATTGACGTGTCGAATTCTATTATAAAATAATTACCATTAAAATGATATTTTACAAATTGTCTCTTTGTGAATTAAATTGTTTACAATTTGCCGGGACAAATTAAAAAAAAAATATCGTGTACTATTTGTAAATATGTTATATTTAACTAAGACCGCTATATAACGTTTTCATGTACATAAAAAAACCGCCGTATTTGTAAAAGGTAACTGAGCAAGTTAGAATAAAGGCATTCCATGATGCTTCACACCTGATGAAGGCATTTATAATTTTGAATAAGAGTAGTTTTTCAATAAAAAAAAAACAAATGAATTGAACAAAACAAAAAGCTATCGTCTGTATTCTAAATTCAAATGTTCTTACCTTAAATAAATAGTAGTTATCTGTAGAACGGCGTATTTTATTGTAAAATATATGCCATTATATTATGTACATTGAAACATTTTTCCGACTCTCTTGAGGGTTATTTTATGTATTGGGTATAGTATGTTTTTTTGGAAGACAGAGCGCGCTGTAGTCGGTATACGTTCGTATAAGACGTTAATTTGCTTATAAACCGATAACGGAATTAGATTTGAAACTTGTTATATAAACAAAAATGTTCTAAGTTGTAGCTCTTATTAAGAATTTTTTTTTATTATTTTGTTAAATCAAAATGTTAATATAATAAGCTATTTGTAACATAGTTCAGAGCCCCTAAACAAAGTTACATTCCATTAGTGATATTGTTAGTAGAATTAAAAAACAGAATAGAATTAAATACGTAACAATCATGTAAGTTTTGGAGTATTATCAGTTGCACTGTTTTCTACATGTATGAATGTAGAGTTCAGTGTAACGTCCATACATTTTTGATATCTAATCCAATGTTACTTTGTACAAGGGGGCAAGTTTCATTTTAAGTGTTCCCATCTCGTTAGATATCACCTGTAGCCTGGTGTTAAATGTTTGTGTTTTATTTTCCCCGATTGTAGTTCTAGTCAATCGGGTTTATTTAATTAATTTATTGGTTTATTTAATTTATTTTACATTAAGTATATAATGTTTTAAGAACACTTCAGTTATACGCATGTTGAATGAAATTTAAATATAAAAGTATTGTGTTTATATAGTTAAGATTTTTTTTATACTGTGATAATTTTGTGTTTTAATAAAGCCATGTTGCAACAATATTTTACCGCTGTTTTCAAATAATATATTACTACAAATATCTTCAATATAGTCGATGAGTATACTGAACGTCAAACTTGTCTCTCTAAAATTCTTGTCTGGGCACTGAATTTTGGCTGCAAGCTACAGAAGCCTCAACTTAAATAAAAAGACACACAGCCGATGCATCGACGCTGCGACGAGTCTATATTTATCTATGCATGTCCTAAGGTAAGGTTATAAAAGTAAGCTTGGATTTTACTTTCACAAGAAATTTTTGAAAATTTGCATAAATCCTTTTCAGTGTGGACGTCTAATTAAACACATGCGTCTTTTATGATTTTTTTTATATTTTGTCGTCCTAATGCATACAGTAAAGGTCTAAAACTTTTTTATACTAGCAACAAAGAGAAAGAAAACACATAAAATATGAGGAAAGTGTCCAACAACAGGAGATGAATGAAAAACATCATGAAATCAGTTCAGCTAATTACAAACGACATTTTAATATAATTATATTCAGCATCAACCACAACGAGTGATCGCATGTTGGCGTCATCATACTCATGATCGTACTATAAATGCAAATATTTTTTAGAGTTCAAACAATATGAACACGGCAACATTTATCAGTGTTCCCTCATTGGTCCATTGGTTACTCCGCTAGGAGTAAATGTGTTCTGTGATTGGTTAAAGAAAGACGCTGTCAAAATGACATTGTTAATTTACACAGTTTCCAAGTTCCACAAGATTCTTGTCGAACTACTAAATCTTACTATCAGTTTATGATTCGATACTTTATAATCGATTTTATTTTTTATTACTGACTATTGCAAACGCAATTTTACTTAGTACAGCTATAAGTAAAGTTAATCCCAAAAGACAATTTAGGTTGTATTTGCACTGTAATGTAAAAAAGAAAACCCGTAAAACTTCCATTCTGTGAGAATAATGGATAAAAATAGAATCTAATGTATTATAGATAATCGATTTAAACTGTTTAAACTTTAATAAAATTGACTTAATAATAGGATTTTGTAAGCCGCAATTTCAAATTAATTGGTTTAAAAAATTCCTCGTTTCAATCCAAACTCTTAACCATAGACAAACTGCATTTGAGACAACACTCGCGAATTTCAAAATCTTGGCAAAACCTTTTCATCGCATAACTTTGCCTACTCTTATTTTATTAATTTGATGTTGTGTTTACTTCGCTAAATTCGAAAGGAAAAAAGACAAGGTACCTAAATTTTTAACATAATTATTCGAATGAAAATGTTTGACACATTAAAGAATGACTGATGATCCAAATAGTGCGTTGAATTAACGCAAAGCACATCACTAGTGTCGTTAGTCGTCACGTCCTCATCGTCACCTCACCTTTTCATTCGTAGTTCTCGCGTCTGCCATCCGCCATTTCGGCGTGACTGTCGCATAATAGATTGATTATCACGCCCTCATTTGGCTCTCATTGAAAATTTTGAAGCGCTAGTGATAGTGTAATTTCAGGTATAAACTTAATTACCAATTTATAGGTTTTACTTACATTTTTTACACAAATTAATTTACCTTCCGTTTCACTCGGCTTAGGCTATTTTAAAAGCCTGAGCTTCGTGTAAAATAAGTGTCGCGTACTTGTATCTATTTTATAATGATCACCCAAGTAAAATTTCTAATGGAAAGAAGTTTAACATAACATTGAATCCACGTGTTTACGTTTAAAGAATGAATTATCTATATAGTGACAGAGTGAAATGTAAAATCTACCTACGTAAAATCTTTTGGTGGTACTGACGACAGCGCCGTCTGTGAATGTTTTCGTCTATTCGTTTTAGATTGGCGGTATTTTCTGATAAACCTGTAAACCTGTGTACAACAATTATTTTTAAGGTAAAACTGTTTTCTAATTGAAATAAAAGATATATTTCTTGAGTTAACATAAATTGAAATTATATAAAATGGCGGACGCAGTTAGGTTTACTTTCATGACAACAAAATGCTTTTATTATTTAATGTACGGTTTATGGTGGCAAATTAAATCAAAGAAGTTTTCTCAAACATCAGTCAAAGCATTAGCTTCACCATTGTAAAAATTTGCTCATGTAGAACTTTTACATGATTAAATTTCAGGATTTTCTCGACCTGCCGATAAACGAGTATTTTATAACTAATTTAAATTACCACATTATCTTCATCTATTTAAACTACTATTTACATATATCTCCTGACAGTTTAACAAACACTATAGTGAAATTTTGCTACTCAAATGTAACTGTAGAAGAAAAGTAAACACTTATCTCCAGAATAAATTAAGTATAGTAATTAATTTTAAACTAATAACAAGGAATGGGCGCATAGAACCTGGATCTAGCAACTTGCATTTCATAGTGATTATTTCTCTCCAGGCAATGAAATTGTATCTATTCTTAATAGTTTTCTAGAAAGTACTGCGCCTAAATAAAGTTGGATTATTAATCTGTTACAAATTGAAATAAGTAACTTCGTTGCAGCCATGTCTATACCAGAACCTCCCGAGGGAAAGACTCTGTTGCAGTCTTTTATCAACAGCTTTAACCAACAAAGTGATGGAGTTGCAATTGCAGGTATTAGAAAATATTTATGTTTATTGCAATAAGTAAGGGATTATTGTAATTGTTTTTTTTAAAACATAACTAAAATTTTACTGGATTCAGTAAGAGCTGTTATTGTTATTTATGCAATCATGCATCCCACCAGATCTTCACATAAATCTCTCTCTTCAGTGCATCAAATTTCTATATGCAGCTGATATTTTCTTAATTCTTAGTCATGTCATGTAAGATAAGCCAGGTATGATTTTGTTACTTTTTGTAGGCACAAGTAATACAGTGGAGGAAGTGTCGGATTCAGGGGTGGCATACTTTGTTGATGAAGAAGGACGCTATTACTACCAACCTGCCGATGATGACCAGAACATAGTATCTTTACCGATGGTTACTGACGAAAATGCTGAGGTACTTGAATATAAATAGTTTTTATCTATTATTTTAATGTAAGTAGTAAAATATTGTTTCTGCATAAATTAAAGTTTTTATTTAACAAATATACCTAATTTCATCTTTTGGCTGATGATGGAATGGATGGAGGATGTTTAACTAATTTCTTTGTAAAGGCAAAAACTAGTTAATTCACATCACTTCATGAAACATCACATTATGAAATGATACTGTGATAAGCAGTGACATTTCCTGTTTACTCGATCTAGTTACACAAATGGTTGAATATATAAAGTAACATAATTAATTTCTCATCAGGGTATGCAAGAAGATGATGACGAAGAGGAAGAAGAGGAAGATGAACCTGCGATCTTATCAGACTATAAAGATTACCAGACAGTTACACTGATGCCTTCAGAAAACAGCTCAGGCGGGGTGAGCTATGTGCTTGTTGTTCAGGAAGATCCAAAGCAAGTGGTTAATATTAACATTCAGGTATGTTAGATGATGTTTAATAATATGTAAATGTGATCATTTAAGATATAGATTGGTGATAATGTAAATGAATTGTTTTTAGGGTGAAAAGAATAATGAAGATGTGTATAATTTTGAAGAAGATGATGAAGAAGGTGCAGCAGAAGGCAGCGATGATGACAACGATAAAAATACGACAAGAGGCAAGCATTCGAAATTCATACGCCCACGGTTCACATGCAACTTTTGTTCATACACCAGCCACAGGCGGTAAGTCCAAGTCACAGTATCTATGATTTTATTTAGGATGATTTTTCATACATTCAAACCATGGTAGAAGTGAAACTAGCAACACATTAATAGTGATGTTTTGGGATATGATTTCTGCAACTTTATAATTATGGCTGTTGTATAATGCTTATTATAATGGGTATAATGGTAATTAATTATTACTTTAAAATATAAATTTACTGATTGTAGATACTTATTGCTAAGACATATGAAATCTCACTCAGAGGACCGGCCGCATAAGTGTGAAGTTTGTGAGCGAGGCTTTAAGACCATTGCCTCGCTGCAAAATCATGTTAACATGCACAATGGTGTGAAGCCACATGTTTGCAAATACTGCAACAGTCCATTCACCACTTCAGGTACATCAGATATTGATTATATTATTTCGTTGCTTATGTAATGTAAATTAATGCTAGAACCTTGACACAATGATGTTGAAATACAAACTACATACAGTGAAGAGAGAAATTAATATAAGTTAGTTTTTTTTTAGGAGAGTTAGTACGTCATATTAGATACAAACATACACATGAAAAACCACATAAATGTACGGAATGTGATTACGCTTCCGTGGAATTGTCGAAACTGCGACGGCACGTCCGATGCCACACTGGGGAACGTCCATATCAGGTATAACATACCTCTAGCAATACCACAGCTTAAAATAGTGATAATTTGAATGCATATGTGAACCAATGTATTTGTCTCAGTGTCCCCACTGCACTTACGCTTCTCCGGACACATTCAAGCTAAAGCGCCACCTGCGGACTCACACAGGAGAGAAGCCATATAAATGTGATCACTGCAATCTGTGCTTCACCCAATCCAACTCATTGAAAGCACACAAACTTATACACAACGGTAAGCATTTTAGTTTTAGTTCTTATTAATATCATACATTTTGGTCTGGAGTTAAATTACCATGTGAAGCTGGAGTGCATACTATTATTATTATTATTTTTATTATGTGACAAGTAATTTAAAATCTGTGGATGTCATTTTATAGTAATGATAAAATAGGTTGTGTTAAACATTTACATTAAACAAGGCTGTATATTTTGTTTAACACAGACTAATAACCATGTCTTATTGCAGTGTCTGAGAAGCCAGTGTATGCATGCGAACTGTGCCCAACCAAATGTGGCCGGAAGACAGATCTTCGCATCCACATTCAGAAACTCCACACTTCGGATAAGCCCCTGAAATGCAAGATATGTGCAAAATCATTCCCTGATCGCTATTCCTGCAAAGTTCATTACAAGGTAGGTTTGAATCAATGTTTAATGCATAAGATAATGTAAGCAATGGATGTATGAATATAAGATGAAGGAAAACCTGACCTATTTGTTTTTGTCGCAGACATTATATATATATTCAAAATACTGACCATTTTTTGCTTCATTTACTGAATATATAATAGTACATGATATGTTAACAAGAGGTTTAAAGGTAGAAACTAAGCTATAATTTACAATTTTAGACTCACGAAGGAGAGAAGTGCTTCAAGTGTGAAATATGCATGTATGCATCGACCACGATACGACGTCTGAAGTCTCACATGCTGAAGCACACCGATGAGAAACCATTTGTCTGCGACCAGTGCGATCAGAGATTCAGGTGAATTTTTAAACTGTTATATTAAATAACCCATAGTATACATGCATTTAATTTTATAATGTTCCTAAATAGTGTTAAAGAAATACATTGTTCTGTCTGTTGCCGTTCTTCTATATGAAATTCCAGGAGACTAATACTGATTTTGCTGAATTTATAAAAACTTCCTTGCGCCTCTGCTGTTATCAGCAGTAGCAGCAGAAGTATTAGCATACTCAACAATGTGAAAAACGCTATAAAACGAATACTTTAAGTAGTTTTTTATATATCAAATAATACTATTTTCTAGGCAAAAGCAGCTACTTCGAAGACATCAAAATTTGTATCACAATCCAGACTATGTACCGAAGCCTCCAAAGGAGAAGACTCACACTTGTCACGAGTGCCACCGGACCTTCGCGCACAAAGGTAACCTCATCCGGCACCTCGCAGTCCACGATCCAGACTCAGGCCACCATGAGAGAGTCTTGGCGCTCAAACTTGGCCGTCAGAAGAAAGTTAAACGTGTTGATGGACAACTCAAGGTAAGAAAATTACAATTATGCCTTTGTATTCCTTTTTTTTAATACATTGACAATAATCTAATGTCTTGGGATGGGTGTCAATGTCAAAAAGGCGTTACAAGAGTCATGCCATAAGATTTGTTTTTTTTTTTATGTCATTTTCCAAGCCCGAGTAAGTTTTTTTCTGTGACAGTACTAACCATGTTAACAGTGCTTTCTCACTGAACCAGATGTATTTATCGGAGTATATCTATTTAAGTAATTGAACCGATTAACATTTTTTTAATGTTTTATAGGTGATTCGTGAAGACTCAGATGGCGACGAAAGTGAGCAAGGCAGCACTATTAAAATGGACATGAGCAAGGAGCTGCAGAACGAGTATGTGACAGTGTCGGACGGTGACAACCAGCAGTATGTTGTGCTGGAAGTTATACATCTTGAGGATGGCACCGAGCAGCAGGTCACCGTTATGGCCCCAGATTACATTGAAGAGGATGAACAAGGTACATATTGTTGGTGTAATTTAATGTATGGATGAATACATGAGGAATAATTGAATAATCAATTTGACGATGTACATAGCATTATTCATTTGAAATTTAACGTGCCGAGTATGGCATCATCTTAACAAACATTATTTTGGTGATGATGATGGTGTAACCAAGAATCTTGTACTAAGATTTTGCCGAATGAAAAAAAATCTAAGTTACTCTCCGCAGCAACTTGGGTAACAGAAGTAAAAGACATGTTTTTGTCTTGAAAATTATCTTTACAGTATAATTTCTTTTACAGTTGAGGAAGAGGAGGAGGAGGAGGAAGAAGAGGAAGATATCGACGATGACATGTCAGAGGATACAAAGAAAAGTCAAATACTGCTGGTGCACGAACAAGAAGAGCAGAAGACAATGGAGCGAACTTTGAAATTGGAGAATGATGTAGATACATGTTTTGGATTTGATGTAAGTAATACATTTTCTAAATACTTAATGTTACTTGAGAAAATAACCTTTATTTCAATATTCGTGAATTTTAAAACAGCACGATACAATGCATTTAATTGGCCTCGTAATCCAACGGGGTAGGCAGAGGCCAAACCAACAAAAAATTATATTTGGAGCAAAGTTTAAATCGGTAACATACTAAATATATGAATTTATCGGTTTCAGGAGGAAGAAGACGTTGAGGACGCTGATGATGAAGTTCCTTACGAAGACAAGGTTCTTATAAACCTAGTTTAGATTTAATTAAATTACAAATTAATTTTTTAAGTTATATTTACTACACGATATCTTCATGTTATGAAAAAAAACAAGCTTGCAAATTGTTTTATGGCGTTACTTTGCAAAATAAATATATTTTAATTTAAATGAAAAAGGTAACTAGGTAACAGCATCCCAACACTGCGTCCAGTGTTATATTATCAATGTTTTCATGTGATAATTATATATCGTATATATATTTTTTAACATTAGCAATTAATTGCAGAGTCGTGGTTAGGATGTAACTTAAAAATTAATTTCGCATGTTAACACAAAAGATGTTCACTCCCTTTTATTGTTAATTTTATTGTAATAAGCTTGAATTAATTATAATTGTCATCTATTACGAAGCACATAGACTGTACTGTTGATTTACTCTAAATTAAGTTCATAGAAATTGATATATATTTCCTTCGATCGTGAATCACAAATTGTTTTTAATATACTATGACAGATAAAATTAGTAATGTGTAATTACTTACACAAATAGTTTATAAGTTAATTAAATTGTGTTTGTCATATATATGAAAATTGATATTATCTCGTATTGAATTCAATGATTAACAATAGGATGAATTTCAAATCACATTTGCATCATCAACCTACCCTTTTCTCCATTGAGGGTCAACACAGTAAGTACTACATACTGTATACAATATGTAAATATGTTACAAATAGTTCAATATAATTAATATTAGAAAATTATTATGAAAAATTGTAAAATATTCCCTGTATTTTAATTTGCAACGTAGTTATTTCATCAGCAATAGAGTGAAATATAGAAAAACAATTACAATTAAATTAATTACTAGCACTCTTAAGATCGTGTTTCATTAGAATTGTAATATGTAAAACAGTAATGGTATTAAACTAGTGCCCGTTACCTTGACTATAAGATACACGTTCTCTCATTCGTCTTAGTTCACAATTGAATACATTAAAAATTTAAGGGAGTGCACAAATGTTGCCAGCATAGAGTAAATACAGATGTTGTGAGAAAAGATTTTCCTTCGTAATATTTTGTGAAAAGTTGGTATTTATCGTGCTCTCTCAAACAGCTTCGGTGCCATCTTACAGAATGACATTATTCCTTGTGACATTGAACACTGAACAATAAATGT
>JAODUI010000025.1:4541326-4564626 GCA_027563995.1 Papilio gigon
AGGCTGATGATGACGATGCAAACTTACGCAAAGCATGGAATGCCAAACCTTTAAACATTCCTTGCAAACAAATGTCGTATTCAGCGAAATTGTTAACATCGTGAAATACTATTGACGTTCTCCTCTGCACTAACAACAACTTGCTCTTTAAACAATTTCTCTGCTGCATTTCAAACGTTGATGTATCATTCATATCATCAATTACAATATTTGAATGTCTCTCGCTTATCGCAGCAAAATTTACTAATTTCGCTTGTTCCGGATACATTATAGACCAAAATTGAAATACAGCTGTAAGATACATTATTGAGTGATATAAAACAGAATTATTTTTTTAATACAAATTTTCTACTATTACGTTACCAAAAAGGTTAACAAGACATTTATTTATACATGGATAATTGGATTCGTATTTACCATTTTCTTTGAAGTGGCATATCTCTGGTTTACAAACAAGTCTCAGGTTGGGGAAAGCATGCACACTGAAACAAGAAATACAAGACCTTAAGCAGGAAAAAATATACATACACTTTTCATGAATTAAAACACAGATCTACGATTCTGTTCTTGAAGCCCCTCTATCAACTGGTTATCTATTACCCAGCTACGCATCTGCTCCTCTAGTGTTGCGGATGCCCATGGGTGTCGACGGTCACCTTCGTTTGCCCCCCTTCCCCTGCAATGACGCCGCGCGTTTGCCTCCTTCCAGATATATTGTATTTAAATTGGGATATAACCGGTAATATACATATAAAATCTGATATTATGTACCTAAACATGTAGCAATCTTGTTCTGTTGGTTTCAACTTTGTCACCAGTTTCGTTTTAACTTGTTGTGAACACTGGCCGTATATTTTTTTAATTATTTTTTTCCAGTCAATCGTTTTTAGCTTCGCTTTAGCCTTTGTAGAACACTTGCCATACGTATCCTTTATTATTTTACCTAAGTTATTGTTCTTCAGTTTTGTCTTAGCTTGTTTCGAACATCGATTGTACGTGCTTTTTAATATTCTACCAATGTTATCTATACATTTCGGCTTGCTCGTCACTTTGGGTTTTTCCTTTAGGCTTTGCTTACAGTTTTTGCAAAGTGGTACAATTTCTTTCTTACACTTAGGTTTCTTGGGACTAGACTGCGGTGAAGTACCACGTGGTTTTGAATTCTGTTTTTTACATGTATGCATTAATTTGGATATTTGTCTGAGCATATGTTCGTAATCTTTTTCGATGCAGCGTCTCTTTTTTATTATACTATCCATTACTGTATTCATATTATCCTTATGGTTTCCACAGCACGGCATTGCGGTCTTTTTTAATAATTCATTATGCAACTTACATGATTGTTCGAATATATTAGAAGTGCAGCGGTTTTTACCACGGAACAATTTTTTCGAGGATGTTGGATGAAGTGGACATTTTTTAGATCTTGACATTATGTATATGAGATGTATTCTTTTGACGAGATAAAACTCTTCGTTACCATATAATGGAAATGAATTTTCCGTTTGAAATAAATCCACATTTGATCTAACATTTTTAAAGGACTCATTACATAATTGTAAATGGTTGAAAACAGAACTCATATTGTATTCTTTTAGTATATCTATTGCTGTATTTGTTGCAAGAGTCCTGTGTGATGTTTTATTGACGTGTTTTGTTGATCTCTCGTTATTCTTGATTGTGATATTATTATTTACATTTGATGGCAAAGTATTTTTTCCTAATTGGTCCTTGACTTTACCGTGATTGTAAACGTGGCTCTCAAAGATCTTTAAAATTTTTTCAGCATTCATAGAAATTATAGATATGAGATATCTTCGTATTTTTATTATTTCTTTTGAGAGTATTTTTGTTTTAGATTTAGACGGGAGAAAAACAAAAATATTGACCTTTATTTTCTTTACCACTCCTTGGAATAAAATAATTTGTTCATGCCCTCTTTGAGAATGTACATATCTTTTGGATATTAATCTTGATAAAGGCGATGGTTTAACGTTCGTAAATGTTTTTGGAAATTTCTTTTTTCTTTTAATTGACATTTTATTAAGTCTTTTACTTCCATCGAACGTTTCTGGATTATTTGTTTTACATATATCAGAAGACCCATCACTTATAAATTTTGGTAAACTGGTAAGTTCAATAATTATTGGTTGGTCATTTCTGAGTTGTGTTGGAGATAGCCCTTGATATAAAGCCATTACTTTTTAGTTCATATGAAATCTTTTGTATTAGTATTTGAAATTTGTATACAATGTCTTAGTTTTATTAATTTTAAATGAATTGAAAACACATGTTTACTTTTTACATTACCATTCCATACTTTATTCAGAATACGTTATGTTTCATGCATTTTTGCAGATAGCAATATCGTTAATTATCTTATATATTTGTCAACATAAACTGAAATTAATGCTGTATATCTTCCAACATCTTCAAAAGGATCGAACGAAGTGTATCCGATACATTGCTTTTAAATTAGAGATGTTTTTTTTAACACAATCCAATTTTTACATTTCATTATAAATTGTGACATTATACACGAATAATTTTCATTTATAAATATTTAATTAACCATGATTTAGGTATTCATTTAATAATATTGCAATTAATCAAATGATTTATATTGTTGATGTTATGATGTATTTATTGTAATAATGTCAATTTACCTGACACTGACACTGTCACATCTATAGGTCGATAGAGTTATCTGGCCCGGTGTCTATAAGTCAAAGTATAAATTATGCACAGAAATTATGTCATTTTCTATGCCCATTTAGGTTTTACATATTTTCTGACAGAACTAACTCCGATGGCAGCAGATGGTAGTCTGGCATCGTCTTTTTTACCTCAGGTCAAAACCTCAGACCACAGCCAAGGGCTCAGATATTTTTTTTTAACAATATCTTTATATCTCTAGGATTCAGGGGTAATATTGTAATATATAGATGACAAGAGTACCTGGGCCTTGCCAGGGCCAATAGGAGAAAAGCTGAAAGGTTCCTTCTGATAGAAAATTTGTAAAACTTCCAAAAAAAAAAGTGACAAGTACGTAGTAGTAAAATAGCTACATTACGTCAATATTTTCTGACCCAGTGGCCATTTTAAACTGAACTAGGCAGCTCACTAGCGCCTCCTCAATTCTCAAGAGTGTCCGTTTATAACTTTTTCGATCTTCCAGGCTATACTGTACATGTCTGCCATATTTTATCCAGATCAACATATCTGTAATCCGTTGCATTTTCCAGACACTTTTGAGAGAACTGTGTGGTAGCCACTTAATGGGTCATATAGCCATCAGTTTGTCATTAGTAATATACAAGTTGGATGTCTGATAAAAGGTTCGTCAAAAGCGAATCATCATCATCATCATTATCAGCCTAATGAAGTCCACTGCTGGACGCAGACCTCCCCCAAAAGCGAATGCTGATGCCAAACTTTATCGTAGTGGAATCTAAAAATAACCCGCCTTCTGAGAGGAAGGAAGAAAAAAAAACTTACTACTTGATAATTTATTGCAAATAGACCAAAGGTTTGTTAAATAATAAAACTATGGCTAGCTAACTAAAACCTAAAGGAAATATAGAACCTAAAAATAAAACAAAGAAAAATTAATATTCTTCGCCGCCCTCGCCTTCACCTTCGCCGGAATCCATTCCAACTTCTTCATAATCTTTTTCAAGCGCCGCCAAGTCCTCGCGAGCTTCAGAAAACTCTCCTTCCTCCATTCCTTCGCCTACATACCAATGGACGAAGGCGCGCTTTGCATACATTAAATCAAACTTGTGGTTTAAGCGAGACCAAGCTTCCGCAATGGCCGTGGTGTTCGAGAGCATGCACACTGCACGCTGCACTTTAGCTAAATCCCCCCCAGGCACCACAGTCGGGGGCTGATAGTTAATCCCTACTTTAAATCCGGTAGGACACCAGTCCACAAATTGTATCGTGCGTTTCGTTTTTATGGTTCCAATTGCAGCATTTACATCCTTGGGAACTACATCGCCTCGGTACAACATACAACACGCCATGTACTTACCATGTCTAGGGTCACATTTTACCATCTGATTAGCTGGTTCGAAACAAGCATTGGTGATTTCCGCTACAGACAGCTGCTCATGATAAGCCTTTTCAGCAGAAATGACAGGAGCATAAGTTACCAAAGGAAAATGAATACGGGGGTATGGCACTAAGTTGGTTTGAAATTCAGTTAAATCGACATTGAGAGCTCCGTCAAACCGGAGCGAAGCGGTGATTGACGAAACGATTTGACCAATAAGGCGATTCAAATTAGTATATGTCGGCCGTTCAATATCCAAATTACGGCGACAGATGTCGTAAATAGCTTCATTGTCAACCATAAATGCAGCGTCGGAATGTTCCAGGGTAGTGTGAGTTGTCAATATAGAATTATAAGGTTCTACGACGGCTGTAGAAATCTGTGGTGCAGGGTAGATAGCAAATTCGAGCTTGGATTTCTTGCCGTAATCAACAGAAAGTCTTTCCATAAGTAAAGATGCAAATCCTGACCCAGTACCTCCACCAAAAGAATGGAAAATCAAAAATCCTTGCAATCCAGTACATTGGTCAGCTAATTTTCTCACTCTATCCAAAACGAGGTCTACTATTTCTTTCCCAATAGTGTAATGTCCTCTTGCATAATTATTAGCTGCGTCCTCCTTGCCTGTTATGAGCTGTTCAGGGTGAAACAATTGACGGTATGTACCAGTACGAACTTCATCTACCACCGTAGGTTCCAGATCTATGAATACTGCCCTGGGAACGTGTTTGCCGGCACCAGTTTCACTGAAAAAGGTGTTAAAGGAGTCGTCGCCTCCGCCAACAGTTTTGTCTGATGGCATCTGTCCATCTGGCTGAATTCCATGTTCCAGGCAATATAACTCCCAGCATGCATTTCCTATTTGTACGCCCGCCTGACCCGCATGTATAGATATGCATTCACGCATTATAAAATATTTACTATGTGCTTAAAAATATTATGGAATTTCTTAAACTGTTTGCCAATATTCCAGTTATACAAGACCCAAACAAACAATGAGCATAACAAGGCAAGAATTCATAATTTTTCATAATTCGAACATTACAATCTTATCCAAATTTAAAATTTTATACTTTTAACATTAAGTATCGGCCAGGTTTTAATTGGCTAAATTTTACACGTATTTCAATAAAAAATCGATATCGTTGCGAATCGAATATTTTGACCAAGCATGTAGCTTCTGGTTCTTCTCGAGTTTATACTCTATACCGTAGAGTCTATGGTATTTGCGGCGTTTTGCTGGTGTTGGGTGGTGGTAGGGTTATTTCTTTATTATTATATTTTATTTTATCCTATTTTAGTACGAGTTAGGTGTACTGTGAATTGAAAAGTTACAGATATGAAAAGGTATGTTGTTTATTGTAAATTGCACTCCATTTATTTAGTCATAAATCTAGGCTATTAGTCTCTCAGAAAGTTTTAACAGAAGTAAAATAAAATTCTTAAACTTGTTTATATCAAGGAAAACTTGTTATTTTTGACTCGAAAATCTTGCTTTCTATAAATATTCTTAACAGGATAGATATGTATAGTCGCAAAAAAAGAAAAACAGAAAATTGTGTTACATGTGGAATGTTTAATTCATTTAAAATTCAGTAAACTCACTAGGAAAACCACTGCGATGCAAAAGCTTTTTACTACTGTTTCATTTAGAACCCACGTGAAGTTTTAACCATAAATTAAACATGATATAATTTATGTAAGAAATGGCAAACAGTCATATTTAACAAAATAAACACGTTTGATAACTAGGAGACAATAATATAATTGCTTAAAACAAATGTAAACCTGTATTTGAGCAAAACGTAAAGCAAAACATTAGCTGATATTATAAATACGAAAAGTGTGTCTGTGTTCACAAAAACCTATCCTATTAAACAAGAAGTGTTCTTAAATTATTATTTTCAGAAGGAAAGTTCAAGCTCAACGAAAGTTTGCTCAAGGTGTGTATATTCCTCCAAGTACACAAACTACAAATGTTGAAAAAGTAACAAATCCTTCAATACAAAAGGATAATGAGATTAGAAGCAACATATTTCACAGTAGCACGTCGGCTAAAAGTCTTCTTGACATCATCAGTTTCCAAAGTAAGTATACAGTACTGTGCTCTCTATCCCTGTATCCCTGCATGTCCTGCACAGCGACTTGTACAATGTTCCAAGCCTCTAAATTTTTTCATAACTTATACCCATTAAAGTACTTTTTTCCATAACATTTTCACAATACTTTGACTTTAGCATTGCAACAGATTGGGTTCAGTTAGCAATCATGTATAAAATTTAAGTATTGAATTGTGTTTATATTATTTGAATATTGCAGATCTCCATAAACATAGAGAACCTATTGTCTTATTGGAACGATTAAGACATTACCCTGAACAAATTCAAGCATCATCATCTGAAGCATCACAACAATATAATATCAGTCAAATGAAAAAAGTGACTACATCACTTAAGCATAACATGTGCCTTAGGTCTAAGAAAAAGTTAGCCAAATTTGTTAAAAGGCTAAGAAACAAAAATATATCTATTATAAAGAACAAAAGGCAACCTAAGGTTACCAAAGACACATCAAGTTTGGATTCAATTGATTCATGCAACGAAGATGACAAACCTTTAATGTATCTTGCCAAAGAGGAGAAAAATAATAAATTAGTAAACAAGACGTTAAATACTACCATTAAAGGTAATTTACAGTTGGATAACATATGTATTGGATACATAACTGAATATTTAAACCAAAACTTGAAATTATATACTTATAATTCCAGATAAAGAAAAGAAAGTAAGTTTTGACATTGGCCCCCATGGAGCATCTGGTGCGTACGAACCCCAACGAAATAACAGGCAACAATATGATTCGCGTCATCACGTCTCTGCAAGACACAAAGGTAACAGCTGCTTAATCTTAATCCTGTATAACTGGTTTTAACTGACATGGCAATACGGACAGTTATAATAAAAATTGCTCTAACGATTTTTTTAAACATCTGGTACATATTTAAAACAAGTTTAGACCAATGAAGTGTGTTTAATCAAGAACAATTTAATTTATCTTTTATTACTGGGTTGAAGACAATTCCAAAGTAAAATTGCAAATATATTCTAAATCATACACATTTGTAGATGGTGTAAGAAGACGTTCAATAGTTCACACTCGGTCACACGGAAGGACTACAGTTGATGCCCGTGAATTTGAAAATGAAATTCCCCTGGGACCTGGTCGCCCACATCGTAGCCGATCCATGCTTAAAACAGGTGACATTATATGCAAGTCTTTTGCTTGTTTTTAGGAAATCTCTTGTACACCAAAAAAAAATTAGTTTGTAAGCTTAATCTATGGTGTCAAGTATGAAATTTTGAGATTGCAATATAAATGTAAAATATAGTTTAACAGTGGATGTTTTTAAAATAACAAATGCACTGTTTGGTGCTAGGATGAATAAAGAAACCAACTGAATGTGGTTAACATTTTTGAAGTATTTGTATACTGCTATTACTGTTTGAATACAAGTCTAATGTTAACCATCACTTTTAAGAGGTGATATTAAAAGATACGCGGTGAGCGGTGTCTTTAGATGGTATAAATCTTAACAGGTTTCTTAACACTGAGACCAAATCCCTTTAACGTGTGAACATCAATGTTTATTTTTGGGTTGTATCGTTTTTTCAGTGTATGGTGATGGGTTCATGCGTTGTTACACTTTAGTCCTAGTAATATGGTTAGAAGATGTAGAAGCTTTTCTAATATGGATTCGAAATATTGATATTAGATAGAGTGAAAAGACAGCGATTGCACACACGCTCGAGTCGACGGTCGGGGACTGATGCCTGCGAATCAGACAGTGGAGAGCTGCTGGAACATGACGAATCGGGCAGCAGTAGCTCACCACAGAAGATGGGTAAGCAACACCCCTTTAACATATTCAGTGACGTTTGTGAGTTGGTTGTACTGAACATGTTGTCAATATAGTTTAATATGGTAACATAAGATAGATTGTTCATCAAAATTGTCAGTTTTAGATGAAACAAAAAAGAGTGGTTCACGAATCCAGCGGCTCACCTCTCGTTTTATGGATGACGCATCTGAATCAGGACAAGAAGAATTGAAAGTTGAAGAACCTTACGAAAGCCAAGTTCAAAATACAGGTAACATATTTAAGACAATGTAGGCATATTTAATGTCAACAGTAATTTGACAATAATAGTGATTTGATTTATTTTACTTTAGATTATATCAGGGATTCAGTTGAAAAGGAAAACCCTCAGAAAATTTGCAACCAACCATCAATATCCAGCAAAAAATTAATAGCTACAGGTATAAATTTTGAACATTCTATTATACATTTTTTATCATTTGACTAGACGCATTTAACGAATACCAGATGTGGGAACTAAATTTTAACTTGTATATACCTTCCCTAGAGTATCATGTAAGTGACTATAATAAGCATTTATGTTCAACAGTGACTCCGATATCTAACACGAACACCAAGGCATCAACATCTCCTCGTCCTGCTAAAAAAAGACCATCCAATCCAACACTGGGTATGTTTTATATCACTCATACCATCTTTAGTTTCATTATGATAACTGGTTTTACCTAATATTGTTGGATATTTAGAAAATATATATATATAATTTTTTTTTGCTAACAGAGTCCTTAGTACCACCCGCATCGGGAGTTCAACCTATTATTAAAATTGAATCTCCGGCTACTTCCAGTCTACTCGGTACGTAAATTTTTATTACTTATGTATTAGCTTTATATTGATGTATAGTGTAAGTTTTATTAGGGAAAGTAATACATGTAAAGGTGAATCTTAAAATTTTGTTACTTTTTTTCTTCAATGAGATATTTATTAGTAAATAAAAAACCTAATAAATAATAACATTAATTTACTCAACAGAAACATCGATGATTAATAACTCTTCATTCAAATCGTCCCAAGTCAACTCTATAGGCGAGGGCCAAGAAACAAAGTCTGAGAGTAAGTGAAATTAATGCAACTTCTAAACATAATGGCTAAGTTTTTTTTATACTTTATTTATAAATTCGTTTTTTCTCTTTAACAGATTCTAATTCCAAAATGAAACCTACAACTAGTTCAGAAGACAAATCTCGTCACAGCGAACATAGAATGGTTTCCACTTCTGAAGGTTAGTTTTAAGGCTTCACTTGAAGCTTGTGTTTGATGTTTATATTTCCATCATTATCTTATACTTTACGATTTTGTACTATATATAGAATGCTGGTAGTAGTATGATACTAATTATGTATTTTTCAGCACCAGCTGGACCATTAGAAGAACATAAACTGCCAAAAGCTGACAAATATTTAAACGTCCCGTTAAGTTCTAGACGGTTGCGCAACATTCCCGTCGATAAAGTGTCTAAAACAAACCAGGAGAAAAGAAATAATACCAAGAAGCAAATGTCAAACGCAGTAGAGCATTCCGAATCAATTGATAATTCTTCCAAAGTTAAAAACCGTCGTATATATTGTCCATCCAAAAACTACTCAAGTATGAACGACGTTGTCTATGCGGACCCTAAAGATTTGATTGGCAGATGTGAACGATGCGATTATTGTGCGTTCGTCGACAAAGTGCAGTGTGTGTCAAATATGTTTAAAATACAATATTGCCGAAAGATTATACAGTCGAAAATATACGGATTTGACGCTGAAGACGAGGACTCAGTGAAAAGTGGCGACTCATTTATACCAAGACCGAAGAAGCGGCATGGGACAGAAGGAAATATTGAATGTGACATACACACATGCTATTTAATTTATGATAAAGATTCTGATCATGTCGTAGAAGTTAAAAGAACTAGGTATGCCAACCAGGTGACACGAATTGAAAGTGCTAACATTGTACCAAGGACGTTAAACACAAAAATCACTACAGTTACTGCATTTGATAGTTACCAACTTTTGGATGATATAATAAATTTTGTTATATCAAAGAAGTCTAATAACACAGTAGAAACTGCCTCAGATTCTTCTACTGGAACTAAGTCTGGACTGAGTGCTTTTACATTGAACGGAGATCATAATGGTACTGTGGAAAAAAGTTCAGCAATACTTAAGCCAATGCTCAAAGCAAGTCAGACGGATGCACCAATCTTCTATCCTACAGAACAAGAATTCATGGTAAGTGTTTTACAATAATATTTATAAAACTTATATCACTAAAATAGGATACATAACTATTCTTTTTCCAGGACCCGATTGCTTACTTTAATAAAATTATGCCAATGGCAGCTAAATTCGGGTTATGCAAAGTTGTGGCTCCGAATACTTTTAAACCAAAGTGTATGTTGGATGATGAGGTACGTTTCGAAGTGACGAACCAGTACATATCACGTTTGTACAAGCGCTGGGGACCAGCATCGCGAGAACTGTGCGCCATTAAAGCTTATTTAGCTTCTCAGAGTGTGATCTTCAGTCGACCGCCTTTGGTTAGTATTTATAAATGTTATTGCTCCTTAAGTTTTTATTATTACCAGCATTAATAAAGGAATATATCCTTGTATGTCAGTTGTTCTTTAAATTAGCCAATATTTCAGCTTGAAGGAGTCGAGGTTAACTTACCGAAGTTATACTACTTAGTGCAAACATGGGGCGGCCTAAAGGAAGTCATTGAAAAGAAACGCTGGACCAAAGTAGCTGAAGAAATGAATCTTGCCAAGACACCAAAAATAGAGGTTAAACTGGATCAAATATATGTCAAATATATTTTGCCTTATGACACAATGACTGATGGTGAGTATTCATTTGAATAATGTTTGAGCTTGGTACACTATACTAGAATATAACGGTCAGATTTGTTTCTATTCGTAATATTTGGTACCTATTACATAATTAATGTATTGGCAATAATATCAACAATTGTATCAGATGAACGGAAAGATCTGATGAAAGCAGTTGATAAACATTGGAGCAAGAAACACCAGAAAATGCTACAACGTGCTACGAAGCCGTTGTACAGACAGAAGCGTCTCTTAGATGAATCTGAATCATCTGAAGAAGATATTGATGAAGATATTTATGTGTCCGGAGCGCTGGCCGAAGCAGAGGATTGTATAAGCAACGGCAGGCAAATGAATCTTCTTACTTTTAAAAAGGTAATTGCAATGCATTTATGGTCTTAACTAGAGTCCAATTATTGTTATTTAGAGAAAAAAGCTGTAGAATTAACTAATTTATTTGTTTCTAGGTGGCAAGTAAATGTATGGAAATGTACGTCTCAAATAGTAATCAGAATACTCCGACTGATATAGAACAAATATATTGGAAAATGGTTCTCCTCGCTCAAGATCACATTTGTGTTAATAACGCATCAATCGACACCGGCGAGGAAGGGTATGGTTTCACTAAAGACCAACGCGACTCCTATGGGAAACATCCATGGAATTTAAAGGTATACATATATACCTTTTTATTAATAACTCACATTCCGATCAATTGTTAAGAAACATACATAGGAGTGTAATATGTAAAACAATGTTTAATATTGTTTTCTAGTTACAGTGAGTTTTCACTGCAGCTTTATCATTTCTTATCTTTAAAAATTTATTTAATAAACATAACATATTTTGTCACTTGTGATTAGTGGAAACTCACATTAACATAAGCATAGATTATATCCATCGTAAACATTTAAATTTTATTGTTTTAGGTACTTAGTCAGAACAGTGGGAATGTTCTTAGATTTTTAGGACCAGTACTGGGTGTGACAGTACCCACTTTGCATCTCGGGATGGTTTTCTCTACCAGCTGTTGGCACAGAGATCCCCACGGTCTACCCTGGATTGAATACATGCATACTGGACCTGGAAAATTTTGGTATATAAACATATTTGTTAATAAGTGTTTATGTTTGCTTCGAAATGTACCCTAAAATTCCATTGGTGTAATACTTGCATTACCATGTCATTCTCTGTGTTTATTTTTATAATTATTTCATATTCCAGGTATGGTATACCCGATGAACAAAGTGACAATTTTCGAAGAGCCGTGGAATTGCTATGCCCGACATCATGTCAAAACAAATCTATTTGGCTTCCATCCGACATCACAATGATCCCACCGGACCTTCTCTTGCAGAACAATGTATCAATGTCCAGAGTAGTCCAAGAGCCGGGACAATTTATTGTTGTTTTCCCGAAAGCATATTCATGTTCTATCGCAACGGGTTACACTGAGTCTGAGAGTGTATATTTTGCAACTAATTCATGGTTGGAAACAATTGATCAAGTGTTTCAAGTAAGTCATGTTTTTTTATATAAAAAAAGGTCAAAAGAACAGCGGGATACTAAATAAAAATATGCCACCGAATATTTTTCTAAAAGCCATGACGTCTATCCAAAATTATACTAGAGTTTTTTTTTCTCTTACTTATTTTTTTTATAAGAGAAGGGGCAAACGGGCGGCGAGATCACAAACGTGGACGTCGACACCCATGGACATCAACAACATTACAGGAGCAGATGTGTTGCCGGCCTTTGAGAAAGAGATAAGCTCGCTTCTTGAAGGACCCTAAGTCGTAGTACTCTGGAAATACGGAAACAAATGTGAAGAAATGTTACTCTTTCAAATGTTTATAGGAAGTACGTGAGAGCTGCGAACCCACAATGTTCTCTCTGGAGCATCTGTTGGTGTCGGCTGCGCGGGACTCGCGAGCGCCCGATGAAGTCCTCAAATTAGTTAATGTGCACCTCGGGAAAGTCATAAGAGAAGAGCTGAGTAACCGCAACGCCCTCGCTGCATACAAAATTCAGGTATTATACAATGTTGCCGCAAATCAGACAACAAATTGAGTGCTACCGACTCCTGCCAATTTTTCTATGAAAAAATCTTAGGAGTAGATAACGTATGCAATTATGTATCTATTTTTTTTTTTACTATTATTTCACAGAGCCAAAACCCACAACAAACTAAGCATTCTCGCAAGCGGCCCGCGGGCGCCTGGAATGTTCGAGATCAAGACGAATGTGAGATCTGCCAAGCGACCTTGTATCTCTCCAAAGTAAGTGTCAATACCAATGTTTTTCATTGTTTTTATTTGCCTTTGAAAAAGCAATAATCATTTATTTAGTTATGTTTCAACGTTAATGTCTCTGGCCTTTGTCGCCGCATTTTCACATTTGTTTTTTGTTGTAGGTGCGAGGATTGACAGACAAGAAACGATCAGTATGCCTCCAGCACGCCCTGCAGTTGCTCGACACTGTCAAGAACAAGGAGCGTGACTTGACGTGCGTCGAGCTCGAGTCATTCTTTTCCGATGCGGAATTAGAAAGAATTATGACGAAGATTAACAATCGAATTTAAAGTAGAATAGACGTTTATTGCTCTGTGGCACTCTCACTCGGTCTGCAAACTCAGTTCAGTATGTTAAGGTGTCAGCAACCCGAGGTTAGAATCATCACAACAATAATAATTGTAATTGTTGTTAATCTCTGCTTGCTATATACTCACTCTGCTTTAACTCAAACTGGGTATTTATCTGTAATGCAAAAAAATGAATCGCATCACAAAAATGTATTTACAATATAATACAAATGTTACACAAAAAATAAGACTTAAACAAAATTACCAATGTAATGATATAAAAGACTGGCAACATTACGCTTTACTAGGCCATTACTTTTTCACCATTATACGTTGAAAGTGTACTTAAAATACTTAAATGAATGAAATGCTTTTTTTTACATGTCAATTATTGAAAATGTGTTGTTTTGTTATAAGATATACTTTTTATTTTATTTAAAATATTTGTAAGTAAATTTTAATGCATTTAATTTCCATTGTAATGAATTTTATGTCTTGTAATTGTAGGTTAAAAGATACAATTAGTCGATTTGCTTTTGCTTTTGCATAATTTGCATGAAAATAAAAGGAAGAATGAAATGTGAATGAACTGTAGAATAAGTTGTCATGGTCTATTAAATATGTGTAATAAAAAAATACAACAAAATACTGCAATTATTTTAACCTGGTCCCATTTAATATTTGTAATGCTTTTACGTATTTTCTTATTTTAAGATATTTTTTGGAAGATAATAATTTGAAATGAGTACTTTAAATGAATTGAATTTTTAAAGACTGATATCAGTCACAACGAAAGAAGTAATTGTTTGATAATCCCTAGTTTTTCCTATAAAATCGATTTTGATTTTCCGTCAAACTTCAATCGAAAAAATAAAATCGATTTTACAAAAAAATTAGCAGCTCGAACAATTATTCTTAATTAGCCTCAAACCATTTTTCCTCATTGACAGTCACCCTCAAACAATTCTGCTTTTACTAAAATTCTTGGAATGCTTAAGTCTATTATTGCCGTATGGAAAAAAAGAAATAACTTTACTCGGGAAGTTTAAAATCGATTTTGTAGAAAAACTACCAACTCTTTTATCACGATTTTATCATCTCTTAAAAGATTTGAATTAAAAAAAGGAAAAGTAAATGAAATGTAGGGCCAATTTCACGGAGTCATATTACAAGTTATTAGGTATCGATTTTACATAAGATCGTCTCGAACTCGACCTTTTACTCTTTGAAATTATAGTGGATAATGCTCTTTGGTAAAAGCAGTAATAAAGTTACACCCACGGTCTTGCCTGTGCCGCCTGCTGTGCCTGCCTGAATGAAAAAGTAACAGCAGTCTGAACGAAGAGATGTAATTTTTCCTGAAACCACTTAAAAGTGAGTGATAAATTGTTTTACTTTACAACAACATCCGTTGTAAATTTCAAATCTCTTATTGTTTTGTTTATTAATTTAGTTGTAATTACTTGAATGTTTATAGTACGAACTACGGCCAGTTGTGAAAGACAAAACGATTGTCGTATTGCATTTAGGAATAGACTGAAGATTGTTTAGACTTCTTTCTGCTTACACAGTGATATTTGCGAACTCAAATACTTTTAAACTAGTTGTATTAGTATTCTGTCATTGTTTTTTCTAAATATATACTGCAGTCCGTTCACCTATTAGTGTGTCACACTTTTCGTAGGTAGATATTTTGAGTGCGCTGAATACGAATTTAGCAAAGCGCATAATGTGTGTTAGCAAGAGTTTAATGTTTTAAAAACTTTTTGGTGCTGTCTTGAATAACAATGACTTTCATTTATTTAGTTTAGACTTTTCGATATTTTTATGTACAACAACAAAATATTAGGATTGATTAAGATATGTTATAACGTCTATGCCATATTTGTAATAGAAAACATTGCTTTTACGAAACACATTTCAGCTTATTGTTGTGTTGTGACTAGTGAATTTCGTTGGTATTCGCACCTAGAGCTGTTTTCAGTGAACTTTAATAAAGGTAGGTGGTGCCACTGGAACTTTGCCAAATCTTACTCAGTGTATTATTTGATCAGAACACTCATTGCATACTGTGATAAATAGTGAGAAAGATCTAAATGCGCTTTTATTTCAATACTTCAAGCACATGTTTTATATCAACTTAGACTTATTTAAATTGTTGTTGGAGCTGAAAAAACATAGTTGTTTATATGGAATTAATTTTGTAAAAGCAATACATCAGTTCTATAAGTAATAAAGCATGTTTTTGTCTAACTGATAGTAAAGTAGTTGTTTGAAATGTTAATATGTTTTATGTCTGTGGGTTTATTGTGTTTATTCTGATATAACAATAGATATGAAATAATATAGTGAGTGGTATTGAAAGTTGAACTTTTTATAAATAATGTTTATATTATTTGACAAAGTTTTGTTATTCAATAATTGCACTAAAGCAAAGTACCTTTATGTTTTATTATTAATTGATTTAAAAGCACATCAAAATTCATGCAGAATTTTAGCAATTGACCTGATTGTTTATTTGATATTGCTATCAATCTTTATCTGTAGTAGTTAGATAAAACTATATCCATTATCTTTCTTTTATTTAAAACAATAATGTAATGCTTTTTTTTCTAAAGACAAGAGGTTACGTTAATTGTGTATTAATAAATTCTAAAATAATTTAATTTTAAAAGGTAAGCATTTAATAACACTGTGTGTATGGTGCCCTCATAAAAACAATTACTATTTGCCTATTCAATAATCATACCGGCCACATGTTTTCTAGATTGTCATACAAGTAGTCTGAACAAAGAGTAAGTTTACTCCTTTTTTTATATAATAAGGTGACAAACAAGCGTGGGGCAACATATTCTTGCCAAAGTAGGAACTGACTGCTACCCAAAGACATGTGCATTGGCAGAAGCGTTGCCTGCTTTGAATCAACAGAGGAGGAACTGTACAGAATGAGAATATTCCCCTCCTGCTAAATTTACTTTCCCTTCAGTAATCAATTTAGAGTACATACTAGTTGCTTTAATTTTGGGAGCCAAGGGTCCTCCAAACTTGTCTTGTACTTTGGCATAATAAACTGTTATTATTTTGGGTGTTTAAATATTTTGTCTCCGTCTGGCTGGTTATAATACAATAAATATATTATTATTAATAATTTAAATACTGTGTGGGCATACGTAAAAATAATTTCTATATTACAACATCTTCTCAAGCACGAGTTTAATTTCAATATAGTGTTCACCTTCCGTGATTTTTAGAAAGATGCCTTTTTGAATGTGTGTGTGTTGTATGTATGTAGATGTGAAAGTGCTCTCGGTTTTACTGCAAATTGTGATGTGTAGTAATTAAGCGTTGTTGAAACAATACAAGTTCAGACGTACCTCTGATCATTATTAAACAGTGAGTAAATATAATAGATTAAATGAGTCTGTACTAACAAATATAATGTATCGGAACATCGGATAATCCTTCATGTACTAGTGGCTAAATGTTGAGTCTGTCAATATTTGGTGCCTAGGATCGATTCCCAACAATCTAAAAACTTGTTCAATCTTCAACTGTAATTAAATGCCAATAATCTTTATTTCAAAACTCAATTATTCCTTACTTGCCTTCTAATCAGTACAGTGATAAGATTTGCAAAAGGCTTATTAGCTTACAAAGCTGTAGCATACAAGCGCGTATAAGGGGGACCGTCATATGTATGGATTCAATTGAGCTTCCTCTTGTGACAATCCTTATAAGATCATTGAGTGAACGGCGTAATCGCACTCCCTACTATTAGTACCGATTTATGCGAAATACTCCTTTATTTTCTTGATGCAACGATCATAATCGCTTGCATCTTACTATCTAACGCTAGATTGAATTACTGCATCTTCCTCTTCGTTGTATTAAACTTAAATTTGGTTTCTCATTCACGGCGTTGCTGTAAATAATTTTTTTTTATTACGATGCAGTTTGATGATGTAAAATACATAGCTTAATAGCTTTCCATAGTACCAGCGCTGCACATTGAAATATCTTTAGTTGAAAATATTTCTTATAAGTGTTAAAGGAAACGAACTCGTAAAAAGCCATTTTTGTACAATAATGCGATCAACATTACTGCCTGTGCCAAATAAAGTAACGTGCAGTAAACTGGTTGAAGTGCAGCCTTCGTCTTCTACGCATTATTATGTTTTCGCAATAATGTTTGTCTTTTCAATTAATATCAATAGTTACCTTACTGTATTGCCTTTCTATAGTTAACAGATATTGTCGTGTTATTATTGTCATCCATGGATATTGTTACCAAATGACTTTGTAATTTTTTTGATACTGTTAACTGGTTTAATTAATGTTTTATATCTTGTCCGCAGGTGTCAAAATGATGCGAGCACAAGTAACACCCCCCGAGTGCGCGCTCGCGGCGGAAATGTTCGATCATTTTTGTTCGGCGGGTACGATGAAACAAATATTGGCCCTACATCGAGAAATATGTAACACTCTCAACCTCAAACCCAACAGGCTGCCCGACTTCTATCCTAAAATAAAGGTTTGTGATAACTTAAATGTTTTAGATTTCAACATATTTTAACTACATTAAAATTTCCTTAGTGATATGTCTAGTTTATTACTAGTCGCTATTTACCTACCTATAGATGTATGCTTGCGAAATATTGTAATGTTGTGTACTACCTGATTTTTGAGAAAGCTTTGTTTAACAGTGCCTAAGTCTAGCAGTGGCCATGACAGTGATTCGATGCATTATGTTTGTAGTTTAAATCAGGCCTTATCAATTTGAAGATATGCCAGTAACGTGATGAGTAACATGAAACTGCTTGCTTTTAAAACTAGTTCAAAATAATTGTAAAGTTAAGCATCGTTTCACTAAACTAATTATGTGTGGATTAGACTTACGCCCAACGCGGCGGAACGGTACAAACATAAATCAGAATGAAGCGTTCAAACACTCTCTCTTATTTGCATGATTTTGGCGCGTTGCCACTAAAAATCCGTATGTTCGGATGATTCCAGAGTTCTTTCATGGTTACTTGATAAACAACAGGCCTGGAAAGCGATACAATCATAATATATGAGCAGTGTATTATTTGAAAATAGACTAATCCTCTCCACAAATTGTCTAGTAATTTTTTTTGTACAAAAATCTTGTGTCAAATACTTCGCGAATGTATATATTTTTAAGTATACTTTGCCGCCACGGCGCGCTTTAATAATAAATACAGATCAATAATATCATCTCTTCGATTTATATTTCTAACTGTACGTTAAGTACGGTAAACATAAGGAACTATTTAGCGTCAAAACTTAGTACTTTATTGTATACGAGAAGGGTGCAAACTAGCCGCGGTATCACAAAAAAAGTTATCATCTACACCCATGGACACTTCCAATACTAGAGGAACCACAAATGCGTTGCAGGTCTTTAAGAGAGAGGTACGCTTGCTTCTTAGAGGACCCTAAGTCGTATTGGTTTGGAAGTACCACAATTTTTCCATTGCAATTATTTATAAAGTAATGAAGTTAGATTTACAAAACAAAACACGCGCGTCGCTCCAGTTAGCCATTTGTTTATATTCTTATACTGTTAAGTTTTGGATACTAAGTATAGATAAAATGTTTCAGATGTACTTGGGAAATTCTGACATAAATCGAACCGTTGTTTGTTTCCATTAATACAGACAATTTCAAAATGTATGACGTCAAAGTACTTAATAGTTTTTAATTAAAATTTTTTGGGTATCATAGGACGTCAAAAAAGATTTGTTAATACTAAGATAGAAATGAAATAAATTGTTTGATATTTTGGTTAATATCTTGATTATATTCTGACTTTAGATAGAATGTGTAATACGAACACGACGTCGTCACTGGCCACGAATAATTATGCTATTATAAAATATATTTACTTTCCACAATTAAAAACGAAAGTGAAATGCAGATGATTATATGATTCTGTACATTCACCGTATCTGTCGAGATGCTTCATTTTTATAAAATATATTTTTTACTCGTATTTTATGATTAAAACCACCAGTTACGTAGTTTTTTTTTTACATTGAAATATTTTCATTGGGGATAAATAAAATTTTAAAGTTAATATAATGTCAACATTGGCATTTTTTCTTTTTATATTCTTTCATTCGTTTACAAAAATGTATCGATTAGGGTCTGCTGAAATTTTTTCTCATAGTAATTTGCATTGAAGCGCTATCTAATTGTTTCATGATGACGCTACGTTTATCAGTTGCGATAATGCTCGCCCGTCCGATTGTTATTTTGTTAACAAAATTTCTACTTGAAAATCTTATTGCAAACGCTTACGTTTTTATAAAGCTTGCGTATTTTAAATAGGGCTGTGACAAGCCGACAGATGTCCTCTTTGTTAAAGGATTTAATATTTTTTTTTCTCTTTGTCTTCGATGTGATCGCTGGACAGATTTGTATGAAACTTTGGTCCACTGACGACACCAGAGAGAGTTGTGCCCAGAAAAGATAAAAAAAAACATTGGTTAATTAAGGTGTAATTAAATTTTTTGCACTATGGCATCAAGTCTACATTGAAATAGGGGTGGTAGTTAATTGATTACTTAATTATAATTATATGACTTATTATACTATGCTGTGCTGTGTGCCTTGGTTTTTAAATCAACCTATTGTTTTATATTTAAGTGAAGCGACGCACTTGCAAATTCTCTGGGTTATACGTTCTGGTAATAATTTGATTTAAATTACGTAATTTAAGATTGTAAAATGACAGAATGTTATGGTGTAGTGGGGCGCCAAGGGATGCGGGGGGAGAGCATTGCGCCGCCACAGATCACCTTGATTGCGACGGCACTTACAAATTTAGAGTTACCTGTCGGAAGAGCTTAAAATGCCCGGTCTCCTGTTACAAAGGGACTAATCAGTAAAAGTGTTTTTTGTCAACAAATTGTCATCTCTCCTTATACTTATTTGACTTATGATGAAAGAAATTAAAATATTAATGTGTGATTAAAACAATTTTTGTGTATTATACATTGTACAGGCGAAACTGGCCAATTCATGGAAGGCTCAAGCACTGTTCAAAAAGTTCGACCTCAGAGCAAACCACAAAGTGTACGGGAAGGGAAGAATGTGCGCGCAGACCAAAGTCCTCATCATCGGCGCCGGACCCTGCGGTCTAAGAGTGGCTATAGAGTGCCAACTTCTAGGTGCCAAAGTGGTAATATATCATCTTCGATTCAGTCTTGACCTGCACCTTATTAGTATTGTTTGTATAAGCTTATGAAGTCTTTTATTTTATATTGTTCGTTATATTTATACCTAATACAATTTCAGGTCGTTATTGAAAAGCGCGATCGTATGTCAAGAAATAACGTACTGCATCTGTGGCCGTTCGTCATACAAGATCTGCGCGCGCTGGGCGCTAAGAAATTCTTCGGAAAATTTTGTGCTGGTTCCATAGACCATATCAGCATACGACAATTACAGTGCATACTAATGAAGGTGTGTAAATAGATTAAAAATGAATCACTAAGCTTAATACCAGTGATAAGGGTTACAAGATAGAAAATAGTTTCATTGTGTCATCGATGTTGTATTGGTTTTCAGGTAGCACTACTGCTTGGCGTAGAATTGCACGAAGGGGTCAGTTTTGAGGAGTTGTTGGAGCCGAGTGTTGGTCGACATAGTGAGAGTAAGTTTTAAATAAAAGACTTTCCATACAATGAGGCCTCCTGAACACTTTTAAGCCTCCCTACTGACAACATCCATGTCTCCGACATACTTTAAGCATTTAGTGGTGGCAATGTTTGACAAGAGTGAGCTGTTATTTCGTCTAATGATATGATGTCAGTCTTATACACAGTTCACTTGTACCATCGCGTGTTGGTATAATTAAATGTATTTAAACCGTGTATAATGTTTTCAGGGCTGGGTTGGAGGGCTCGTGTATCGCCGGCCGAACACCCGGTGTCGCTGTATGAATTCGATGCGCTAGTAGGCGCTGACGGCAAGCGCAACACACTTCATGGCTTCAAGCGCAAGGAGTTCCGTGGCAAACTTGCCATGGCTATCACCGCAAACTTCATTAATAGACACACTGAGCAAGAGGCTTCGGTAAGCACTATTAACCTGAAATTTCATATTTAATGTAGGTTATTGTTAAAAAAAACGCATTGTCTTTTATAGTAATTATAGTAACTAATTGACTACAGTACATTTTTTATATTTGTAGCCTGATTTTACATTCACGATCTCATCTTTCCAGGTACCGGAAATAAGCGGCGTTGCCTTCATTTTTAATCAGAAATTTTTTAAAGAACTTTTCGAAGTGACCGGCATCGATCTCGAAAACATAGTCTACTATAAAGACGACACGCACTACTTCGTCATGACGGCGAAAAAACATAGTCTCTTGAACAAAGGTGTTTTACTAAATGTAAGTTTATCGAAGTATTATATAATAAATAGAAAAAAAAACACAAAAGTATCATTGCTTTTATATACATTTTATACCGTGATATGTACTATTTGCAGTAAGTAATAAATAAATGAGTAAATTTTGACTAATGTATCACATTTCGTAGCTTTTGAAGTATCAATAATTGGAATCAAATGTACCGGTATCATAAAGAATAATGCCTGTTATGTTTTCATGGTTTGTGAATGTCAGCTATAGCCAATAATTTACTAAATATTTCAGGATTATGCTGAAGTATCTCGTCTGCTGAGCGTGGAGAACGTGGACCGCGGCGCACTGATGCGATACGCGCAGGAGGCCGCGCGTTTCTCCACCAACGGCCACCTGCCCCTCAAAGACTTCGCCCTCAATCACTACGGCGAACCTGATGTTGCGCTGTTCGATTTCACCTCCATGTACGCCGCTGAGAATGCTAGTATTGTAAGTACTGTTTTTAATTCAAGTATACGGACTTAATGCGGATGGCGGGAAAAACATTGGATACGGAAGACGGGGGACCGCATACTGTAAAAAGCAATGGGAAAGACCTAAGTCCAGCGGGCAGACATGCGCTGATGATAATGATGATACGGGATATGGAGCGAGATATGTATGAAATCGTCAATACAATCTAAGTTAAATGACGTCATAGAATAATCTAAGTAAAAATGTGGTAACCTTTGAATTTTCAGGTGTATGAACGGCAAGGAAAACGGCTTCTGTGCCAACTGGTGGGCGACAGTCTACTGGAGCCATTCTGGCCGACTGGCTCCGGCTGCGCCCGCGGCTTCCTATCGGCGCTGGACGCCGCGTGGGCCGTACGCTCCTGGGGACAAAATCCAGCTCCACATCCCTTGGAAGTGATAGCGGAAAGGGAATCTATATACCGACTATTAGGTAATTTAGATATACAATTAGTAGTAAAGACCGACCGAGCAGTTGGACTATACTAAGAGATAAAATAAAGTATTTTATTTGCAGAAAGCTTAATATGTCTGTTATATATGGCTTGTAAAATAAAAGCAATATCAGATCGCGATGGAATCAGTATACTAATTAAGTAAATTTAATCATACATTCGATATGTTGCAGCACAAACGACTCCTGAGAATTTACACCGCGATTTCGGTGCGTACACATTGGACCCCGGGACGCGGTACCCCAACTTGAACAGAACTGCGGTGACCCCACACCGTGTTACTTCATTCTATGATTGTGATGAAGCTGTGCAGTTGGACGCTACCATCGGTACAAGGAAGCGACGCCGTGGTGAGTATACACAATAATAAACTATAAAATCACAGCTAAAAAGTATTTTTTTTCCCAAATTTGTTGTGATATCACCATCATCAGACTTTGTCCACTGCTGAACGTTGGCCTTCCTCATTAATATCCACAGTGACTGATTAAAATCAATTGTGTTTTAAAGAAAATGTTATATTTCAGAGATGGACATATCTGAGAGGG
>JAODUI010000025.1:4564726-4580150 GCA_027563995.1 Papilio gigon
TTACTAAAACAATCTCTGACATTTCACTGTTAGATGCGATAGCGTTCCGACTACGGCTAATTGAAACTTGGAGTCCAAACTGTTATCTGCCACCACCAGCTCGGAGCCGTCTTTGGGGGCCTCTCGCTCGTGTCGTCTATGACCGTGCTTGGCGCCAGCGGCTTCGTGCAGCTCCTCCCACGCTTGCCGGTAGTACCTGTTAAGGCCGCTGCGCGATTCGGACGAGGACGAGTCGAGCGACGCCACCGTGTTGCAATCCGGCGACACGTGATGCCTGTACCGCTTCCCGTGGTTATGTTTCCTGCTGATATAAAGTTTACATTATAACTGTCACTATAATTATTTGTGCTTTTATCAATGTAATGTGCCTGCAACTGATAGGATTGGTCCCTTCAAGTTTTAGATTCGATCCGCAATAAATTGTATGAAAATATACATTGTGCTATGTATAAACGAACGACATGTAATACATGCGAACGCAACAACATCGTAACTGAAATTCAATACACTTCCTTTTGTGACATTTTCTGAAATTTGATACACATTTTTAGTTGTTTTTTTGCCTCAGATGACACTGCAATGTGTTATCGTAAATCCAAGATGGCCGCCGTTATAAAATGGCGGATAACATATTTCGTTCAACCACCCCAGTTTGAGAATGAAAGCGTTCGACTAACTAGAACAGTACGGTACATGAATAAAAACGATGTTATGAACACTAAGCAAGTCAAAAAACTTGCGTTATAACTAAATTAATATTTACAATATTATAATTGCAACAAATTATCATATAGCCTAATATGCTAACATTCAGAATGTGTGCTCCGATCGTGATAGTTTTGTATTTACAGTCAATGTGTTTTAAATTTAGCATTTCGTGTTTTATTGCATGTAGCTCGTGCAAATTATATTTTAAGGTGAACGGTCGTAAACATATCATTCTATTCGTGCGGCTCGGTGCTGTCCAATTTTGTTGTCAAATTAACGATGAATTTGAAGTGCTGGTGCGCGCGTGACGTAAGGCAACGTGGTGGCTATTGACTAAATACATTGCGATCTTAAAAAGAAACGCTCTTCAAGTTTTTGAGTGGTTACCTCTATCTATAGTGGTTATCTCTTTTAAATCTTTTACATCAATTATTATAAAAAAATCTTCAAGCTGGATTTCATCCAATTTAATACTATCTTTCTCACCTTATTGATCTTAAGTCAAACAATTCCTTAACAGGCTTCCTTAATAGGCTTTAGGGTAAGTCAATAAGTGCAACCTAATCGTAGACCTTTCCGTCTGTAGATGTAGGTGTACTTGTTGCATCGAGTAGAAAAAAGCTCTTATATTTGCGCCAGCGACTAACATGATACGAGCAAACATTTGAGATGTATCTAGTTAAAATGAATGTATCAGCAAAAGCAGAACAGCCACCAGGTAAACCATACCGCGTGTGGTGTAACCTTAAAATATAAACGCACTCGCTATAATGGGTTGGAGAAATGTCCGGCGCGGTGTGTGTGGCGGTGCGGGCGGGCGAACTCGCGCCTTCCAACTTGCTGGTCCGGGAAGGGGAGCGCCAGTAGTGTATACCAGCGAGAGGGGAGTTCGCGTGCCGGCCACTCCGCCCGCGGAGCACCGGGTCGCTTCTGACCGCCGCTGGCGTTCATAGCACCCATTGTCATTTATATTAAAACAAAACACAGCGTCTAGATAGAGTATCTCTTAGACAATATCGTTACGTCGAACCGCGAATTCCGGCCTGCTTTCTCTGATATCTTCTCCGGCAAGATTTCTGGTTATGGACTAACATTATGTTTTCAAAACGATCACTTAAAGGATTCATACATCCATTCATGAAATCAAACACGAATAAAATAAATCGTTAAGTGAAAAATATTATTAGATACAAATTACAATGATTGTTATAGTTTACTTTAGTTAACCAGTAAATTCTCATAACACCTTTTGATTTTCCAAAACAAAAGAAAAAATGCAAAAGTCATGTCGAAGTTATTCAATGACGTGGTTAATCTAAAATATTCGATTATGTATGTTTGAATTTAGAATGTCGAACGACCACTAGTTTCCCTAATTACATAGGTTTATATGGAGGCGAAGAGAGGATTTTAAAGATTCAAAGTGTTTCATAATAAAATAAGTAGGGAATCAAAACCTCTCTTCACCTCCCCTTCTATTAATGACCAGATGGTTTTATGAATGTAACCTCGTCACCTAAATAATCTTGATGAAACAGAGATACAAGTACTGACAGAACTGTTTACATAGATTGTATAAAATTCCTCGTACTAACCGTCTATGTAAATATATATGTAACATATGTTTATTATAATTAAAAAGTGTACACAACACTCGAATCATAAGAAATCGAAAGCTGACGTGTATAAAAATGTTTAAGGAATATTGAATGCGATTTGAAATCATATAATAGTGAATATTATAACAGTGAAAGTAATACTAACAAGTAATAATATAGAACTGACAGTAAAATATAATATGTCATGAATATTAAATAATAATATGAAATGAAACGCTAAATCTACAATTGGATAGTAGACATTTCGTAATGCTATAGTATTAACAAAGCTACTTTAAATACCATAGCATTATGAAACTTTCCAATTCAAAGCCTTGTTTCTGATATTCAAATGTAATGTAATTAACAGTATAATAACACTCAAGATACATATATTAAATTTAATCAAATACTGTACCTGAATATTTTATTTGAGCCGTGAAAGTAAAGTTTCTAATAAAAAGTTGTGTTAATCCTGTAGTCATTACAAGATCTTTTCAATATAATAGGTGTTAGGAAAAAGATACTGTTTGACCCTCACCTTCTAAATAAGATAACGATGGTAGTTATCAAGGCGATTAGGAAGACGAGTGCGCCGAAGGAGCCAAGCGCGATTATGGAGCCGATGTTGAGCCGTGCACCTTCCCTGCGCTCACCGTCGACCGGCTGGGGCACATTCACCCGAGGAGTCTCCTCAGCTCGTATGTTATTGCCGCTCCCCAATATCTGAAAAGACCATGAACAAAATTTAGTAATTAAAATTGGTTTAAGAATAAGATCGCAGTTTTCTTTCACTTGTTCTAATAGATTTGGTCTTTAAGTCAAAAGAATTCCAACCAGTTATTCTTCATCTCTTCCCTTCTTCTGGTGAATCATCATAATTAGTCCACGTCATCTACTGCTTGGCGTAGGCCTTTCCCAAAGATCACCACGCAAATAGGTCTTCGGCCGCCCTCACCCGTGATATTCACGCAAATTTGACCATTTTATAGTAACTCACTTGATTTTCTCTGGGATGACTGGCTACAATAATATGAGGAACGTGGCTCGTGGCAGCGTCTTGTGAGTCGCTGACGGTGACTTTGCGCGGTGGCGGCTTTTCATACGATCTCGTTGTCGGTCTGTCCGTTGTTGTTATCTTCGGCTTCGGTCTCCGTGAGGTCTCCGCCGGAAAGAAGGGCGTCGGGGACGAGATTGGGCGTGGCGATGGACGAAGATTTATAGGTCTGTTGGGAAGGAGTAGACGAGGAGTGGTGGATGATGGTGTTAGGGTTGTGGACGTGGTTGTTGTTGGGAGTGGTGTGGTCGTCGTTGTCGTAGTGGTAGTAGATGTGGTTGTTGTAGTGGTCGGCGGTTGCTCGGCTAAATTAAAACAGTATTTAATATATAAATCAAAACTGGTTTAAAAACTAAATTAATAATCTAGTACTTGCCAAGTTATTTATTTGTAATGAAACAATCAAATTTTGTTAAGATACCCACATTGGCATTGGGGTGCTGGCTGATCCCAGAGTCCGGTAGCGAGGCAGGTCCGTTGCCGCGGCCCGATAAGCCGATGCCCGCGCGCGCATTCGTACTCGGCCACCGCACCATACACGGACGCGTTGCCCGTCACCAACACGCGACCATTTTGTATCGGCACTGGTTTCTCACATTGGACTACTGTAGAAAATACACACATTAACCCTCTCCTATCTGTGGCGGTTTAGGCTGGTATAACACCATAAAATTTACGATTGACTGATAGTATCAGTAGTAACCACCAAATCTTTCTTACATATATCCTTGTCAATTCTTTTGCTATACAAATAATTTAAAAGACCTTATTATGAACTCCACTGACCTTCACATCTTGGCGGTGGTCCGTTCCACCGTTCATCTATATCGCACACAAGCCTCGACCGACCCGCCATCTCGTAACCAGACTCGCAATAGTACTGCACATGCGACAAGTACGATGTCGTACCGTTTACTAATACATATGTTCCGTGCCTGATCTCTGCAGGCAGACCGCATTCTATTCCTAAAACAAATATGCATTTGTATTACTTCCAATATTTTGTATATTCAGCTTTACTACTCTTCTCGGATTATTATTTAATAGTTTTTTGTTAACACATATTGAAAAAAGTCTTTTAATAGTTGAAAATCGACATAAAAATCTTACTTTTACAAACTGGTGGAAATTCATCATAAAAGCCAGTGTCAAGACAGGTGCGCACAGTCGGTCCAACTAATAGATGACCTTTATCGCACGAATATTCAACTGTCGCACCAACTTCAAAGCTGTCGTTGGTCATGGTAGAGTTGGGCGGCTGCTCCGGTCTGCCGCATGCTTTGGGCTCTGCACAATACGAAACCATATGATAAAGCACAGTCTTTGTAAAAGTAATAAAAATGATCATCAGTGAAAATAAAGTCGCTTGCAAATTTAACACAATTATAATAAAACACACATGGAATTTCAAAAGTGGATAGTAACCGCTCGGCTTTACATAAATTGTATGATACCCGCTACATCTTTCGCAATGGCCACAACTTCGCTTCGCAAAAACATGAAATGAACTTACGATGCTGGCAAATATAGTTCAGTCTCGCTTGGCAGTCGGTGTCAGCCCAGAGCCAGCCTTTGCTGCCATCGAATCGGGCGCAACCCTCGCCGTCTCCCGGCGCGTTCCAGAACGACACCGTGACGTCCTTGCCGTTTACCCATTTCCAGTAATTGGGATCTTGGGGATCACGAACGGCCCCCATCCAATACTGGCTGCTACTGTCACTTCTGTAGAATTTCATTTAAATATTGAATTATTTCAATGACCAATTAAATTATCACAGTTACAAACTGAGATTCTATTATCGCTTATAACAGAAAACAGCATCGCTACTGTCATTAAAATATTGCTTCTCTCATGTATAGTAAAATCATGTTTTGAATTAGGCCGTACATTTCAGTACTATTGGATTGTTAGGAAACGTAATATTCGAAATGTATAAATAATAAAACCACGTTGAAGCTAGATTAAACTTCACACATACATAATTCATAATACATATATTCATATATCATAATACCGTTTCATGACGACATCTAATGTCGCTAACGGAATAAATAGTACACAACGATGTCGAGATGAGCGGCACTCAATAAAATTGACTCAAATAACAACGCTGCTGCTATGCGTAGCGGATCTGTAATAGAGCATTGGGCTGAGGACACATAATGTGGTATTTTTATTAGGTAACTGTTTCACATCACCGTGTTGTACTACTATTCCGATATTACTTCGATTTGAGGTTAAAGAAAGAATCAATATTAGGGTCCCATTGGTTTAATACCTTTATAATTCCTGGAAAAAAATTCGCCGCGCCTGTATTTATACTATCAACGTTTTCTCACTTTATACTTCGATTTCGCATCAGTTGAATAAAATTGGAAGCTAGTATTAATATGCGCAAGCAAAAATTTTGTACAAAATGTTCAGATTCTTATCAATATATTAAGCCTTCGATACATGTACCTTTTAGTTTTAAATATCTACTTCCAATGCTGGTTATCTAACCTTAGATCATCCTTGATTTTCTCAATAAGAACATAGTGCATAGTTTAATTATTGTCTAAATCTATTATTTTTTCTTTCATTCATTAAAATAAAGGCAAAAAATGTTCACAGTTGTGCAACAAAGGTGACGTGCCGAAATGACGCTTTTTGTATTAAAGACTTTAACGGTATTAATGCTATCATATATCTGGATGGCTCGGAACATCGTATGTGTCACTGTCCAGAACACAATTTTAGGTCTAGTGTAGTAAAAGAATGCAGGGGCACTCCGCAGCACGCAGATGACACTGAGCCACCAGAATACTTGAAAAGATGTAAAAAAATAGGACTTACCGATGCCTACGCCACAGTTCCCAGCTAATGAAACCTTGCAGCGCTGGATTGCTTTCGTCAACGAGCGTTCCTCCTCTTGATCTACAGAACGCTAGTGAGTCCCTGAAGTTTGACGGCTGCTGGTCATAGAATATATAACATTTCCCATTGTACGTTGCCGTACTGCCAGGCGGCTGATCTCTGAACTGCGGACACCTCTCTATTGGCAGTGCCTGGTCAGTGTACACAAAGGCTTCGCAGATCGACAACTGGCTAGGAATTGCACCTTCCAGGTGAACGCTTACGAACGCTCCGGGCATAGGAGGGTTGCAGGGTAAAAACAGAGGTTGTCCTTCCTCGAGGAATCCGTTGAATCTGTTGCATATCGGATTCGTACCTAAATCTGGACGATTGTTGCCAACCCTGACAACAACTACAGCTGGAACATTGGCGCCTGGAAGAAAATAAATATATATCCCATGATGAATTCCTACAGGCGTGAACATGATAACATACTATTCGATATATTCCTGAAAAATTTCGCATAGAAGAAACATGGAAAACTAGAAAGATTGAATAGAAAAAAAAACTACTTACCACAACAAGGTTTGCCAAAGTCCAATCTGACTAACTGCACCATATATGGCTCGAGCAGGTTGACGTACCACCAAGGCACACGCTCGGTTTTCGTAAGGGTACAGGTCTCAGCACTGAACACTGCGGAAGTGCTGCCGTCTAGAGCTCGCTGCGGAGCACCGCCTTCTTCAGTGGAAATTTGCATTGGCGCCTTACCAGCCGCCACGTTTAGTACTGTAAACAAATTTTACATTTAAAAATGATAATTCGTAACTTCGTTGTAGTCGCTTTTGTTAGAAATGGTGTATGCTAATGTGTTAGTAAAAATAAATTGGAACTATGTACAAGAAATAAATCGAAGAACAATAAACAATGACTTGATTACTTTGAATACTCTTGCTAGAACAATTCACAGTGGCGACAATTTGAGGCGAGGTTTCTTTAAAACCACGAAAACAGAAGTGCGAAATTTCACCTTAATGATTTGTTAAAAAATGCTTTAAAACATCAACTAGTTGTGACGATTAGTTGTAAGTAAACTCAAATAAACTATTTAATGCAATGACTGTACGTGTGTCATTATAATCCGCTCAAGTTGAGTGAAATGTAAGCGAGGCAAGATTTTCCGCTCCACATACTAAGTACTGACATGTACAAAAGTCGAAGCCAGTGTCAACTGCGACACTGAATGCGACCGGTCGTTAACGTCACGTGACCGATTAGAACAGATCCCCGTTCACTGTTTGTACATCTCTCATATTCATATCGCTAATACGATGGCGACCCTTTTGTCATGACAGTTCATCACAATTTTTTATACCTTGAACAATTATTCCACCAATCTGTCATCAATATGCGTTTGTCCAATGTGCGTATTTACATAGTGAATTCTGATTCCCGTAGATTGTAACATATTTGCTTTTTACATTTTAAATCGCGTCGTAAAAAGGCAATTTGACTCATGCCAAATTCATGCCACTATGATAATACTATTGTGCCCTACAAATTTATTATATTCTATCGAATTGTGGCAGTGGGCCAAGTATAGAACCTGCCGAATGCAGTTGAGATGGAAAGTACAATCGACGAAGCGGAACGACTCGGAAAAAGTTTGCGCTAACTGACGAAACCGCGGATGTGTTAAGCGAAAAAAAAAATATTTCCCAAGGCCAGATTGTTGTCAAGATATGTGGCGATAGTGACGAATCCAAAACTTGAGGGTTGAAGGATAATATATAACCAATATTTACAAAATCTATTAGGAAACTCCCGATGTTATATAATGAGCTTATATATGTTTTTACCTCGACTATATTCATAATTTAATATAAAACAATATGGATACATAAAGATAACTTTCTTGTCTACACCAAACTAAAAACATAATTCCTGTTTATGTACTAACAGGGATTTGAACCTTGAACGCATGGCGTAAACTAAATCTAAATAAAGAATGAGTAGAGTAGCGCCCATTGAGGCGGACCGTTCGTAGTAAACAAGAAGAGCGGACACGCACTATCGCGCTCCAGGGTTGACACACATCAATTCTTAAAATATATCATGTATAATAAAACATCCATTTTTTTTAAACTTCTAGATGACAGTATATTTATAAATTTTATCTATGGCTTTGTTGTACAATTTTTTCGTAAAAATACTTAACATATGTATTCTAATACAATGTTAGGTGACTCATAAATAAACGTGTTTGTATTGATTCATCTACATACAATGTTTTATTTTCTATTCGACCTAACTACTTATATAATTATGTAAATAATTATAATTCGTTCCTCCACTAAAATCTATTCGCTTGTTACGAGTTAATAAAAATGTAGTTGAATTGAACAAATATTAATTCTTATATCACAGTCAGTACAACCCTGAAGGTTAACGGCGTTCGTAAAGTAAGGCAGTACTTGTGGTAACGGTGACAGTCGGTCGCGCCCTGTGCACTCTTGCAGGTGGCTTCCGATTCCTATACAATTACCCTACCTATGATATCATGTTTCAATAACACAGTAGTTAACATCAATACACTACACATACAGTACAAAAAGCATGAAATAAGGACAATGACATATTTAAATGTACAATATTTCTTTCTGTTTTTTCTTGTTGAGTAAGGTTATGGCGGCCACGTACAGTTCGACGCAGCGTGGTTAGGCCCCTCGCAAGAACGACCGACGGTCAAGTTTGCAGGTATATCCTGGATGAATACGGCCAAAGACCGATCCTCGTGGCGATCTTAGGTCGACGCCCAGCTGTGGGCGAAATGTGGCTGAAGATGATGGGCAAAAGATTACTCTTATCCCGATGTAATGCGAACACAAGTAACTAAAAATTATTTTCTATTGGTCGGCGCTATTATAAATTTTAAAATGATTTTTTACAAAAATTTTTTGTCGTTACCAATTTACAGTTACAATTTCAAAGCGATACTAATTGGACCCGTTGACCGCTCGCGCGCCGGCTACACCTATGTGTCTATTGAAGAAACAAATAGCACTTCGTGACTGTTATGCAGTATAAGTAACTATAGTAACTATATGTGTAAATCAGAATAGTAACTCTGTTGTCTATTTTTATCTATGTTTGTTACTAATAATCTCAAATACTGTTGTTCCAATTTCAAAATTATTTCACCGTTTGAACGCTGGTATCCCTAAGTAACATACGCTATAATTAATATTATTATAAAATTTGTATGATCAAATTATATCATTTTAATTTATTTCAGAGCGGTCGGTAGGAAGTCGTTGGATGCAGAAGATCGTATACTGTGGAAGGCAATGGGAAAGGCCCATGTCCAGCAGTGTACAGTCAAGGGCTAATGATCATGATGATGAAATCAAGAGGTATCGATATTTTATTGTTTATTTGGTAAGGAACTTGTAGTTGTAGACTCATTACGATATCCCTTTGTATGCTTATTTTCTTAATTTTTTATAAGCACATGTTATACATTTTTAATTCATTCCGGTACGACAGTTTCGTTATTAGAGCATGAACAAGTTGGGGTGGGCTTATTATATTTAATGACATGATATCGTTATCTTCAAGCTGCCATTTTCCTTACGGAGGGTCGGCACAGCATGTACTACTCTTTCATACATCTCTCTCACCCTCATAATTAAACTTAGTTACTTTACATGTGAAGAAAAAGTAACCCTAAAATTTTATCTTTGTTAATATTTATTGAAACTTAATATCATATCTAAGTTCTTTTATTTATATATTAAAAACACAAACATTAATATAGTTAGGGCAAGCATTTAGTTATTCATGAGTTTGGTAAGTATGTTTAAGTATATTAAAAAGAATGTTAATGTATGATTTTAAACCCTACGCATTTGTGTTCCGGTTTCTAGTTCAATAACGGTACAAAAACTATCGGACGCCGCGCGTATGGCTTCTTGCAATTATTTAATTAATATTCTTGTACTACAATCGGCTCGGGCCACAGGTGGCCGGCGCGCGACCCGTGTCATTGTACCTTAATATCATATTAATAATGATGTTAGTGAGTTAATCTCCTTCGTAATTGCTATTAATGCGTTTTTACAGATACAAAAGTTGTTAGATTTTTCACATAGAGAAAACTTGGCAATCTATACATCCAAGGAGAAACAGATATAGAGTTTATAGATGAACTAACTCAATAATATTGCTTCAAGTATTCTCTTCCAAGCGTCAATAGCTTAGTGGTTAAAGGTACGAATTTTCCACGCGGTCGAAAGTTCGAATCCCGCTAACTGTTGTACTCGTATCCTAGCACAAACCTAGAGATGTTGGAGTGATAAAAGAAATTTTAGTATATTGAGAAAAGTCTACTAATATCTTTTTTTTAAGAAAATTACAAAACGCTGTCGGTACTTATTCTTAATTTACGGAAACTTAGAGCTAATGCCTAAATAACAGTCTAAATGAAATTGCATCGCATTCGTATTATATACAACGAACAATGTTAATATTCTTCATATTTATTTCTATTATTTAACGACGATATTTTTAGCGACTGTTGAAGCTATATTCAGGTCAACGGTATCGGGTTTCATGTACATCAGCACACACAACATGTCGCATCATATGACATCCGATAGCAGTGAATTTCCAATTACAAACACTTTTACAGAATGGTCTAAAACTTATAACAATATCCCTTTAATTTTCTTCAAAGAAACAACGTATAGCGTACCGTGGAAAATAAAAGAAGACGCCATTTTGCGAAAAAACTATAGAACTAATTCTTAAAATGGCAACATCAACTTCTCAAAAAAGAATTCGTAGCCATGCCATTGAATTAATTAAGTGTTATATTTTTAAGCTGTTTTGATTGTAATGCTGTTTTGTGTATTAAATAAATAAATAAATAAATTGTTCATTGTAGTTGAGATATATAGTAAAATATAGCAATAGCAGTGTAATTTTTGAATGTTGCAATATGAAGGGAGATTGTGGCGCCCTCACTACAAGGATGCTATATGTCTGGTCATACTATATTATGTTTTTGTAAATTTTTTAAATCTCAGAGTGAGACCGGCTTAATAATGAGTATCGGAATGCAATTTTAATTTAGAATCTATTTGTTTTGTTAAAATTGGATTATTGTTTACATTAATAAGTTTGTATATAATTAGGTATTCTTATAATTGGCAATGTGAGGTGTAACCGGTAGTGTCTCGCAAAACATTTACAACAAAGGGCGTGAACGATGATAGTCGGAAAGTTTCCGAACAGAGAGAGCCGTGGGAGTGATCCACAATGAATCTTCCGCTTTTTCGAATTCATTCACGGCTCATGTGAAGTGATTTCTCGACGATGAAAGTAAAAGTGGGTCAGCGCAGCGACGTTTTCGTGCGGAAACCGCGATGCGAACACAACTTTATAATATTTCTTGTAACAACCAATACTTAAGTACTTCTACACTATACTTGACTGCTAACGTTTTCTCTGCGTATTAACGTTAATGTGTTTTTTTTCTTTTTTTATAGTGTTAAGTTTGTTATCCAAACAGTGTGTCTTCATAATACACAATATTTCATAAAGAAATTTGATGCTCACCGCAAAATGGAATGCCGTCTGGAGTCCATGTTCCATCCGGCCCGCATATCCTCCTGGCGGGGCCGAGGAGCTCGAAGCCGCGCTCGCACGTGTAGGTGGCGACACTGCCCTCAGCCAGGTTCTCCTCGGAGAAATCCACACGGGAATGCGCCGGCGCGCCGGGGAAGCGACACGTCGCTGCTGCGTAACCTGCGTTCAAAATATTTATTTGTTACAACCTCCTCCGTAAATACATTTCCTCTTCTTTCTTTACTCTTTTTCTAAAGATATAGATTGTTCAGTTTCTATAATATAAATCTGTTTTAAAATTATAACAAAGATTTCAATTACAATAGTAATGAATATAGAAAGCTAGCAACTTAATGCAATATGTCATCCGAACGTCAGTATTCGTGTAAGTCATGGTTATAAAAATAAAATGTTAAAATATAAATAAATTAACACAATATGTCTGTAATAGAAAAAGTTCAAAGGTATAATGACTCGACACTCAAAAGTTCCCTGCTGTTACTGCGACTCGGTACTCTTATGGTGCTGGCGTGCATGTTGACTGTGCACCTGAGGTCCTTACGGCTCTTTCGTTGGGAGCAGTCGGTATCAGGCGGCGTGGTGATAACGTATTGCATTGCTGAGCTCGGCCTAGCTCTGTGTGCCGGTTCATCCAATTGCCGCGGTAATGCTATCCAGGTGAACATTAAAATCAATATACTTAGTTCTTTTCTACACATAACAAAACAATGTGCTCGTGGAATTTGTTATCCATCTAAAATTGCACTGATTCTAACCTTGGTTCCTAATAAAATGTTTGGATACAACAAGAAGCAACTCTAGGTAGGGTCTGCTTACAAAACGCAATAGAGATTACGTGTGTATTCTATTCCGAAATATTGCGTTTTTTAATATGTTTTTCACAATTGTGTAGGCATATTTATGCGGCACCGGTGCTGCTTTGTTCGTGGTCAACGCTGGGGTTATGTACCAGCGGTGGAAGAGTGCCAGCCAGCTGACGCACGTGGTGGCTGAGCTGCTCGGAGTGCTGGGAGTGCCCCTCAAGCGACAAGTTATTATTAAAGTGTCTCTAAGCGCGATCGCGGCCGCCTGCCTACTCGTAGATCTTCTTTTCGCACCATATTTTTCAAGAGAAAGAACATCAACAAAATAGCTGTATGCTGTGACCAGGGACTGTTCACTTTTGATCTCGAAATTATTACATCAGTTCGTTTCTTTTGCAAGAAAAGAAAAACTCGCTTCATTTACTTCGCTGAGTAAATTAAAAGTTTGTACTCAACGTATATTTGAATACTATCCAGATTCGAGAACTTGTATAATTATGATATGACAGTATCGATGTCCAGTTATAATGTAAATTCTATAATCATATTTGTATAATTAAACTTATATAAACTTATAATGTCTTTCAAATTGTTTTAAACAATCTTGAGTTATAATGCTATTGTATGTAACGTATTTTATCAATATTCAGTCGAAAGAAAGTAAACAGAATACAATTCAGAAATATTTTCAACATGAGATGCATCATTCACACTGCATTCCGAAGTCCTTGTACAAAGAGCGTGTTTAAAAAAAAAAAAGGATCCAGGTATAAATTATATGAAATATCGCAACGTTTTTGAAATACTCACGTTGTATTCATCACGTTCATCGGTAGAGATATATGAAATCCACACCTATACATTCACTTTCTAATAGTTTATACTTATATAAAAGAAAACTTGATAAAATCATTATACCAATTCCATCTATGTAAATTTCATCGATTAACATTTGACTATTACTTTAATTACTTATTAATTGGTTAAATCAACAAGCGGAAGACTTGTTATTTAGATTTCATCGCATACTAAAGCCATGGCCATGTACCAAAAGCAAGGAATATCAAAACTTAATTAATTAAATTGACTACACTCCGGCGCCAATGCGGTTACCAGAATATACTTTACAGTGGAATGAGGAAAGTTACTTGAACATAGGATGGCAGAAACGAACATAGTAGGGCAATTGTAGAAGTTATGGTATTCGATTAAGGCAGAGCTTTTCTATGAACGCCTGACGCTTAAAGCTTTTCTGTCAGACCATCGCATGACGAATTATTTAAAGCGTCAGCGGTGCTTTCATCTCCGTGAAACGTTCCAAATTAGAATCGATTCGTGATTTAAATGATCCGTGGCAGGTTAAATTTTTAGCGAAAGTACACGATTTTATAATTACCAACTTGTGAAAGGGGTAATTATTGCAACACTGAACGTTGCTCTGGTTATTTATCGATGTCGAATTTTATATTAACGAATCTATATGTTATGTTTAACAAATACTGTACTGAGGTTTGTTTTTTATAATTGTTAACTTCGATAAACGGGAAACGAAGGTAAAGTAACGAAGACGTCATATACAACGATAATTGATCATTTTTATGTCGCGTTCTTCTGTTATTAATAGTAATAATTTGGTGAATATTATAAACGCCGGCGTTCATTGACCCACGGTCAGCGTGTAAGTGAAAGTTTAGCAGAGCGTGTCAATTTACTTGAACTCAGCATTGTTTGATACTTGTCTCTATGAGAGGATCGGAACAGCCACGCACACTAAGGAACTGAAACACCAAATATTGAATAACGTTATTCAAGTTTTGTTTAAGCATTCTTTAGAACTTTAAATTAAATAATTTATGTAATAATTTACCTTACTTATAATGTTTATTATTTACAAGCTTTCGCTCGAGAATTCAGCAGCGCGAAATTAATAACAAAAACTTGGTAAGTAACCTGTGTGGTCTTCCAAAGTATGTTTTCATAACATCTAAACCAGCACTTAAATTCATGAAGACACATTAAACCTTTTTGGTAATACGTAATAACAAACAACTATCAAGATTATAAATTATGGTCATATATCGAAAATGAGCGCCATCTATTAATAAATAAATACATTATCAAAGTAATAATGATTTTTTTTTAATACAATTCAATCCACAATAAGTGCACAATAGTTTTACAATTGGCTTCTTATAAACATGGACGCGCCATTACTTGGCCTAAGAAAGCGTGGTGACCTCAACAATTCCACGGGCACAGACCCCATTCGCGAGAGCGTATCAAGATAAATTATTTTTTTTTACCATTGATAAACTATCAACTAAACGTTATTCTCTCTTCCTGGTGACAGTAAGTGATACTAAACTACTTTTAGCGGTTATAATATTAATAATGAGCTATTTTTAGTTCCACATCTAATGCAATATTATTTACAGGTATAGGAGGCCTAAGTTTATTTATTTAATTACTAAATATTTATCATTGTGACATAAATTTTCTAGTAAAATAGAATTGTATATTGATATGGGAAATGAACGCAGCCTACGTAATTCCAGCTAGATGAATTTCCGTTATCGAACTCTGGAGGTATTGAATAATACTACGCCACTAGTTCACAATACACCGGCGATGTTTTGCTGTTGTATGTTTCATATAGCTATATCATTGGCAAAGAAGTCAATTTAAAATAGATGCACCCTCCTCCCGCGACATGCCGACGTCAGCCCGCGGCAGCGCCCCAACGTCCGGCAGCGACTTCTTGCGCTGCAGCGTC
>JAODUI010000025.1:4591457-4610933 GCA_027563995.1 Papilio gigon
AATCCAATGTGTGCACAACTAGAAGAAGATGAAGTTCAATTACCTGATTTGTATGGAGGTTCTAATACTGTTTTCAATGCTGCATCTAGTGCTATCGAGTTAAGGTATATTGAAGTAGTTTTTCTTACATTTTACTTACTATATATTAGGTTATTATAAAAATAATTTGTTGATTACCCGCTACATAAAATGTCCAATTTTAGACGAAGTGAAACAGCAGGCAGATTTGTGGTAGCTAACCAAAGTGCTCGACGTGGAGACGTGTTGTTCTCTGAAGATCCGTATGCCTGGGTGACATTACCCAGCGATGAGCCCTCTTGTGAGATGTGCTGTCAACCGGATATCAATTTAGTGCCGTAAGTCATCTTTACTGACTACTATCAACTCATTAATAATATTTTTCTGCACTCAGTAACCAATATATATCACAAAATATAAAAATAATAAAAGAAATTTGTTCTCTGTATGTTTCAAGAGAATCTTCCGGACAACAATATTATTTCTGTGGTCATAGATCAGACAATCATAAGTATGTTTTGCATTTGTCTTTTATGTTTGTGGTCTAATAAAGTTTGTGTATTGACAGTTGTAGCCGTTGTTCGCGTAGTGTGTACTGCGGTGTGCAGTGCCGGGGACGCGCCGCCCTCGCCTTCCACCGCTGGGAGTGTGTTGGAGCACAAAGTGCCCTCTTCCCTACAATAGGCATTGCCCATTTAGCTTTAAGGTAGAACAATTTCTCACTATATTCAAATATACACCTTGAATTCCGTACGACGTTTAGGATTCCATACCATCCAAGTTGATTTCTTTTAAATACATTTATTTTTTTTAGAGTTTTATTATTAAGTGCCAGTCAGGGCTTCCCGTCGGTGCCTCAGAAATCAATAAAGCCTACTACTGCGTCGGAATTGTTTAAACGTTACTCCGATGTCGACGACATACAGATATACAAGGGAGATGCACCGGCTTTTTATAGAATGTTTAAATTGGTCACCAATTTCGATAAGATGAATAATAATGATTATATCCAATATGCCTTAGTAAGTATTATAAATTATAATAATTAAATTAAGAGATTCCTTACATGGTAAACGGTGGTTACCAGAGCACTGGCTGAATTACAGATATTTTCTCGATATTAGAAAAAAAATGTCATTAAACGAGAAGAGAGTGAAGTAGGTTGATATATTGGTGTTTTATCAAAAGAAATGCTTAAGTTCTTTCCAGTACAAGTTTGTATACCAAGGTACTCTGATCTAACCGAGTAATTAATTTGTTTAGGCATTTGCACTTCCGATAGCAATAGTACAGATAATTTTTAATTTAATTAATGTATTATAGTTTTATTTTAATGTGTTTCAAATCTATTTTTTTGTTTGCAGACAGCAACAATGCTAACAATCTACCTCGAACATTTTACGACATTTTTTGAGTACCTGCCTAGTAAAGTGCCGTATGCACTGTCGGGCGAGCAGCTGCGGTTATTTGCCGCCTCTATTATATTGCGTAGTCTCGGACAGTTAGTGTGCAACGGTCATGCCGCATTGAGTCTGTCAACTGTTGAAGAAGATGATGGTAGAAATGGTAAATACTGTTTTAACAATGTATCATCTTATTGAGCTTTTGCTTTGTTCCTTGCTTACTTGTATTTTTTATTACAATTTGATATTTAAATTTGTTTTATAAAATATTAGCAGATTTTTTTGTTAATTTAATACTATTTCATTTATCATTCCAAGTAAGCTCTAGGACTATGGTAGGATTTGGCCCACGACAATAGTCGATAGGCGGTACTTGAACTCTCGACCATAAATCGGAAATACGCACTTTTAACCGTTAGGCTATTGACGCATAAATTAGTGCCTTAACAATGTTCACATATTATTAATTTTTATTTAAACCCGACATTAAATAACATGAGAAAATTCCACACATTGCAGTCATTACCGGAGTTTGTATTTTGTAAACATAGTGGTATAAATTATATAATTTTAAATAGAAATAACTAATGTTATATAGTTAAAGGTGAAAATGTAGCTAAAAATAATATTTTGAGTAAAAAACTGCAAATTGTCTATGGTTTAGGGGTTTGATTTGGAAGTAGGTCTAGTTATTTATTGAAAGTAATATTAAATATTTTACAGGACGCACGGTTACTGAACGAGAAGTTCGTAGAGCAACTGCAATTTATCCATCGGCCGCCATGATGAACCATTCCTGCGAACCTAACATTATCAACACGTAAGCATTATGTTAAACTATTAGTTCAAAGTAAATGCTTCCATCTCGTAATTATTATGATCAGCTGAATATTTGTATTAAATTTTTAGATACATACAATTGTAGTGTGTGTTGTGAGCAGTTTCTACAAGAACCGTCTGATCGTGCGGTGCGCTAGCGAGTTGTCAGCGGGGGCGGAGGTGCACAACTGCTACGGCCCGCACCGCGCCCGCGAGCCCGCCTCGCGTCGTCGGGCGCAGCTGCGCGCGCAGTACATGTTCACTTGCGCCTGCACCGCCTGCAGGGACAACGACAGGAAGGACTTTGTGGTAAGAATTAACACTAAGTAACAATGCATAGTCTTGATTTTATCAGTTTTATGGTGGAGAAACATTTTCGACATCTTTAAATTAAAAAAAAAAACTTTCCATATACGTATAATACGAGGTGAAATCGATTTATTGTGTTTACGACCCAATGTTCATCCATATCCAAAAGATCTACACTAGGCGTGTAAACATTTGTATAAATCGATCAGTAATATGTCAGACTGTTCTAAACCAGCGTGTTAAACCACAGAGGAGTAAGAGACGGTTAAATGTTGTAGAATACTGTTAGTTTTAATTCTGATTATTTGTCGTGTAGCTGCTGTTCTCAGCGTACGTGTGTCAGTCGTGTAAGTGTCCGGTGCTGGTGAGCGGCAAGCGCGCGCGCTGCCAGCAATGCTCCGCGGACTTCCAGCTGGACCGTGCTCTTGCGATGATTGACCGCGCCGACGATCTTGCATTACAAGGTTAGTGCATCATGCAATAAATAGTCGTAATACATGAGTTTTAAGGTTACTAATTGATATTAAAAAAAATCAGGACCTTTTGTTTGTAATCAACATCAGGACATAAGCCTTTCCCAATGTCTTCCACAGTATGCTGTCCTATTTCCACATTCAACGACTTCTCGATCGCACTAAGTAGTTATTCATAGCGATAATAGATTAATTATGTATTTTAGCGGAGCGAACATCAAACATGGAAGAGAGATGTGAAAAAATGTTGGCATCGTACAAAATGAAACAACAAGTGTGGCACAAACATCACAGCTCGCTGCGAGTCGCCGCTGATAGATTGGCGAGAATTTACGCTGATCTTGGTATGTGTTCATATTTCTATATTATTATATAAAGCATTAACTTTGTTATGTACGATCTCAGCAACCATGACATATATATAATTCTTTTTGCAAAAAAAATCTATCTTGACACCAAATTTTAAACTGTATATTGTCACGGTGTTAAATTAGAGTGTTGAATAAGTTTAAAAAAAATATGTTAATCGATATAGGGACGATAACTCACAAGACCATGGCGCATAATGTTGCCATCGTAAAAGTAGAGTTTTTTTTTAAATGACACCTAATCAGACATAGTCTCTAAGACTCAGTTTTGCTGAATAGGGTGTACAGGAATAGTTTGTATAAATGAAAAAAAAATGTAAAAATATTTTATTTATATATGTTACTTAAAATGTAATCATTAATTAATTTGTTGCAGGAGATTTTGGAAGGAGTGTTGAATTGATAAAACAAAATATTCAAAGCCTCGAATACCAGTTTGGATCTTTTAGCGTAGAGGTAAGCTTCATTCATAGAAACACTAAAATAACCGAAGTTTCATTATGATGTGTATGATTAATAAAACGATAAAGAAGTACTTGCTATATAAGTCTATTACAAAAAAAATAGCAGCAAAACGTTGTTATGTTTATTCAATTTATAATCGTATTTAATATATCATCATAATCATCATCATCAACCCTTGTCTGCCCGCTGTTGTACATAAGCCTTTCCCAGTGCCTTCCACAGTATGCATATATTGTATAAATTCAATTAATATGACTCAGGTGGCGCATGAATTGAGAAAACTGTCAGATGTTATGCTGGAAAGAATCTTTAAGCTTCCCGGTCATCCAGATTATCGGTTTGTATATGTTTAATACTTCAAAATATTTATACTTTTAGACCAAATTTGCTTATTGTGGATGAACTCTTTTACTAATAAAATAGTTTCACAACTTTAATAGATAATTGTTGGATAATCAAAGTTCGCTGTCGCCCTTTGTTCGCGTAGGACATTTAAAAAAAAAATGGATTAAAGCCAATCAGCGATGCAAGGCTTTAACTCATCCATATTTAAAATTTTACCTGAATCCGTATGTTTGTTCTGGAACTATCTGGTTATAAAGAATTATATCAATACAATTGCATAATAACGCATTGTATGATATTAGTAAGTAAATACTAATATTCTAATATTTTTTTTCTGTTTAGTTATTGGTGTCTAGAGGCGAACAAGATTATGAACAAAGCGGTACAATTAATGGAATTAAATTATGGCAAGTGGGAAGTGCTCGTCAAACGGTTAAAGGAGCAAGAAGTATTCGTCGCCTCCTTGTTGGCTGAATGCCGCACGCCCGACACAACAGACTGTGTTCACCATAACTTACATTATAACCTCAAAATATAGTGGCGACCAATTTCAATTTTCTAGTTTATAAGCTTTAAATATAAGAAAAGTGATCGAAATATAGAAAAAATACTGTAATGAAATAGTGATCTCAATATTTTAAAGTTAACACGAAGTTTTAAACAGAATTTTACAATAGCCGAATATTTACATGTTATTTTTATAAAATGATATTATACAATAATGAAATAACATTGTTAAACTATACTCGGATTTATATATCACATACAACGACGGTTTTTATAATTTTTAGCAATAGTTATATAGAAACCATTACAGCAATTATTAAATTTATGTAGGTGTGTAAATCAGATTTGTAATAAATGAAAAATAAGCCTTAGAGAGCCTTAACTTACATGAGTATTCAGATATTGACCTGTCAGACTCACAATTTTTTTATAAACCTGCTTACCGCTTAGTTCAGTAAAATATTCGTGAAGAAATGGAAACATATGACACAATAGTTTTAAAAATATCAAATGCCATTGATCAATTCTAGGAAATTATCACCCGAGTATAGTTAAATCTCTTTAAATTTTTGATCGTTATGACTCGTGTGTATTTTTACTCATTTGATATTTCAATTATACTATTAGAACGCACAAATAAACAAATATGTACTCCAAAACTATGAAATTATGAATTCTGCCTTATAGAATAGAAAATAATAAAATTTTTAAAGAAACTTAAATCAAACTTTTTAGATACTTTCGAGAATAGTCTCTTATAACAGGACTTCACCATATGTGAAGCTTGCTGACATGACCATAACAAATATGGCAAATACCAGGATTAAATCATGCCATTGTTAAACTTTTTTTTGTAATAAATATTAGGTATTAAAATAGAAATTTGGTGAAAATAAAGTGTAACTTCTGTAATTGTTGTTTTAATTGAAACATTCAGATAATAACCATATCAATAATTGACAATTGTCATGCAACTATTTTAATTCAGTGGATACTTTTAATACATTTTTATATTTTTAACTAGCTGACCCTGCGATCTCTGTTTCGCCTTAAAGGCAATAAATAAACAGATTTTTGAATTTAATTGGTAATACAAAAAAACATTTCCTCCTCGGAAAAAACATTTGTATGGGAAATGAAAAAGGGCTATTTAAGGGCTTTCACTGGAGTTTTTCTAATTTTTCTCACCTTTTAAACCTTCCCTAGAACGCCACGAATATTCCAAGACCAAGGTAAGATAAATCCGTTCAGCTGTTCTCGAGTTTTAGCGGGACTAACGAACAGCAATTAATTTTTATATATATAGAAAATAAAACCCGATCGTTATGAGGTTTCGTTTATTGAATGCCTTCGCCCAATGGTAGCCATTGCTATCGATCTAATGGGCAAATTAACATCGAATTTCGATTACGGTATAAAGAGAATAATGAGTATAAAATGGAAGTTCCGGCGGAACTTCCACATTAATTTATAACGATTCGGAATAAAGTATTACTATTTATTATTAAGACATCCTTATTCACCCTTTTTATCCCTGTTCATCCCATTATACGGTACGTTTCGATGAAGAAAACCGAAAACGAAGTAACGGTCAACGATCCTTCTCTTTGCAACTATTGACAGTCTGATATTGCCATATAAATGGACAGAAAAACAAAAATGCGAAAAACATAAATTTGGTTTTGGCATACCTCCAAATGTAGTACGACGTAAAGTAATGTTATTATATCATGATTACGTTTTAAGAATAATATAATTATAAGTGAAAACACAGAAAAAAAAATCGTCATGATCCCTAAATATTGCGTCTGTGCATTTCATGCACATTTTATCTCTTTCTCACAAATAACTTTATGGTTAATTAGAAAAGGAGGGCACTTATAAATCACAAGACAATGTTGCTGCTGACGCTTTTAAATATTATCTGCTGGCAATATTTTCAATATTACCTAAAATTATTTGAACGAAAACATAGGGTAGGGATGTGGATTAATAATAATTTTTCCGCGGTATCTCTATTGTCGTTTGTCGTTTTGCCGCTGCCTTGTAAATGAGAGGTCATCTTTGAGATTATTGAAATCAGTGTTATTTTGTATTGTTTAGTTGCTGCATTTCACCGGTAAGTAAATAAAAACTGTGAATTATGATTTTTTAAGATGTCGTTTCTATTTTTTCTCTTTTGTTGTATTTTAATATTAATAAACATGGCACGTGTCGATATCGGTGGCGTTCGATTTATATAGTTTTGTGAATAGTATGAAAACAATTTCAAGTTCAAAATACATGCTAAGCTTTTAAAAGTACAATTTTCATATTTGTTTCTCAGCATATCATTCAAAAATTCATCTTAATGCATGATTCTGCGGATTCCAAAGATTCTATGACTACAATATACTTTTTCATTACTGCCCTATTTGAGTGACGTTTCGCCATTTTTACCCAAAATTACAAGTAAAATATACAAAGCTTATAAATTTTGGATCTCTTTCCGAACAAGTAAATGCAAAAGGTCGTAAATTGGTCAATCAAAGAAAATTTCATTGTTGTTTATTGATCGTTTATTATTAAAAATATGTCTTCATAACATACGTAATAAAATTTAACTGTTGAAACACTATAAGGTACGCAAAATCTTACATAATTCACATATATCTATGCATTTGATTTTCGAGTGCATAAAATTTATATATTTTTGTACCAGCTACAAATGTAATGACCACACAATGTATTGCTAACTACCATATTAGCGTTAATGAATACCCGTTTTACCGTATTTTATCAAAATAAAATATTGCAATTACTAGAGAATTCATACAAATTGAGAAATAAAAGATATACTACAGTCCAATGTAAAATTACCTTTTGTCTTTAGAAACATTTTTGTTTCAAACACGGTATTTATAAATTATCATGTAAAACATTTTTCTCTATACTGATAAAAAATTATGTATAAGTCAATTGTCTATGAATCTTACAATACAAAGATGCTTTTCGGGACACTGGCTTGGTCGGTAAATCCTCATACATCACAAAAATTGGAGAGTTTTTTAACAAGAATGCGCAATATAAGTGGATGCATACTAATTTTTGGCCTTTAGAAGACAGTTAAAATGCATGTGGTATTTTTTATTCTTTATTAATCCACATTAGAATAAATGTGCTTGTTCTCTAAACCATTTATTTTCAATATACCCTCGTACATTATATTATTATAACAAATGGTTTTAAAGATACAATATTATAAAAACGATGTGCAGAAAGCCCATGCAGTATATAAATCGCAGTACGAGTGTGGCACCGTTGCAAGCTTTTTACTTTGTAATACTTGACCAACATAAAAGACAGGAATATAATCAAATGTAGATGTCATCCATTGCAATCCAGGTAGAGGTGATGTTCCTTAGTACAAAGTAAAATTAACATAATTTTGTACAATATTAATGTTTAGTATTTTTTCAAAAGAAGGCACAATGATTACTCTACAAATTGTACCTGACTGTTTCATTTTCCTTTGTTTTGCCTAAAAGGGTGATATATTGCTATGTTCCTAACTTTCTTTGTTTATAAAGATTATTTGAAAATTATAATTATGATGGTCAATTTACCACTTTAAAATTGCATTTATCAATAAAGTTTGTGAACAAAATATTAATCAGTATAATTGCTGAAAGAAGAAAAACTACTGTATTTGACTTGCATCTATTTTACTGACGAACTAGTCTAATCCAATCTGTTTGTTATACATATGTAAATTTCAGTCACCATTGGTTCATATATAAATAACTACGGGATCCTATTGTTGAATATCACAAAAAAAGGATCATAAATAATTTATAAAATTTGAAATTCATATTAAGATAGCTGTTTTTGGCTTTCTTTCAAAGTTCAACGGAAGCATTATAATAGGTTCTTGACCTCAAAATTGCTGAAAATATCCTGATAAACTTTAGATCCTATACAATTTAACAATAAATATAAACTAAATAGATATTTTATTACTTTCAAGGAAGAGTTTTTAACAAACATCCTTAGATTATTTGCTCGCCCAAAATATTTATAAATATGTATTGTCAATTAGTGAGTGCTCTCATAACACTGTCAGTGTAAAACTAAAAAAAAGCCTAAACTACCTTACATAAAATGCCAGCCATTACAGACATGACTATGAACAAATTTGGAATGGCATAAAGATATGAATAAAAAGAATTGTTACAAGTAATGCAAACAAATTATTCTACCTACAATTGAATTATCAATCATATGTTTTTGTTCTATCTTTATAAGAGAAACTCTTGAAAGTTGTCACTTTTATTGTAAGTTGTTATTTGTAAAGTTGCATTTATTTATAAAAGAAAATCTATCCGCACAGAACATGTCGAATAATAAACGTAAAAACCCAATGCTGTGTGGCCCGACTCGGGTGAGGAAAGCCCGGCGGCCGGTTTCTGATGATGATGACAGCAGTGATTCCCACCATTCTGAACATACCCCACAAGAGGCACCAAGAAACCCATCTCCGGATATTGAAGAACCAATGGAGAAGTTACCGGAGGTATGTAAAGTTACATTGCAAATTATTTTACCGTTTTTCAAGTTTGATTGTATAGTAACAATAAGTATGTGTGTATGTGATGTTGTAGGAGCTCTTGAAAACATTTTACAAAACACCCGGTGTGCTGATGATTGCCGGCCTTGTTACCTGGGATCTAGTTGCTAAGAGAGACAAGAATCCGTCTCAGCGTGCTCAGCCCAACCTCTTCACTTTTCACAAGTTTACTGATCGCAAGGTTTGTATATATGAATTGTGACTTAATATTTGATTCGTTACTTAAATCTTAGTTTATTTGCGTGAGTTGTCGATATTCCTTCTTTTGCGGTAAAGAGTAAAGTTTCTGTTACTATAAATTTGTATGGTAACAATCCACATTTTATTTACAGTACCGTCTGATTATAAGCGGTTGCACCGCTGGTCACTCCATATTGGTCTCGGAAGAAGGCGACACTTACACGTTTGGTTTGTATTACTTTGCTTTATTATCATGTCTTAATAAGTTTTATATAATTAATAAAAGGAAGACATTCTTAATTAGATTCTTTTACTTGTTTTATTAGTGTAATTTAATTTTAATATTATGTTGAAGGTCGTAACACATGCGGCCAGCTTGGATTTGGTGACACTGTCACTCGCAATGTTCCCGAACTAGTTCCGAGACTGAAAGGCTTGAACATCATACATGCCGCAGCCGGCAGGAATCATTCACTCTTTGTGACAGGTACGGTATATCAATTTGACAACTCATATAATGAAAAGAGTTTTAATTATTGTTTAGAAAATTATTGTAAAGGATCAAAAATAAAAGAAAACATTGCAAACAAATTTACTTAATATATATAACTTACCATAGTGAAAATCTATATAATGTAAACCATTTCAGACACTGGTGCAGTATATGCTTGTGGTGAAAACAAATGTGGACAATGCGGTATTGGAAACACCACTGCTCAGATACTCGAGCCCATACGAGTCAAACATGTGTAAGTATTATTATGCAAAAAGTTATTAATCTTCAAACTAACTAAATTTTTATAACTTTAAACTTACTCTTCTTATTGATGTAAAGTATGGATTTTACAATTTAGTTGAACTCTTTATCTATTGATAATATGAAATATATTTAATTTTTAGTGGAGCTCCAATAGTGAAGGTTGGTTGCGGCGCGGAATTCTCAATGATACTGGATTGTAATGGCGCCTTACATTCATTTGGGTTGCCAGAATTTGGCCAATTAGGTAAAAAGTGAACTTTTTTACTCGAACATCAGGTTTCCACCTTTAATTTTCGATTATAACTTATTGATTATTTCCTAGGACATAACACGGATGGAAAATACTTTGTGTCCTCTACTAAACTGTCCTACCACTTTGAGACACTTCCGAAGCACATTGGCTTCTTCTACGAGAAATCCAAAGAGGGATATGTGATGGCGGTGAAAGATGTGGACATTGTGGATTTCTCTTGTGGAAACAATCATACGGTATGCATTTATTTATTCACTAAGCTGTATAATATTAAGCCATTTGTAGAAATTAAAGCTCTAATTTACACAGATCTACAAAACAGAATTAATTTTTAACTGTGTACCCATGTTGAGGTCAACAACCGTAACATAGAGATAATGTAACTGGATTGCTTATTTGGTACAATACTGTAAATGTCCTAGGTTACTTTCTGATGTAATTTTTTTATATGTTTGTAGGTGGCGGTTGATTCCAAGAAGCGCGCGTTCAGCTGGGGCTTCGGAGGTTTCGGGCGCCTTGGTCACGCCGAGCAGAAGGACGAGAGCGTGCCGCGCCTCATTAAGTTCTTCGACCACCAAGCGCGTGGAGTGCGCTCCGTCTACTGCGGCGCTACTTACAGCCTTGCCGTCAATGAACACGGTCATTATCACTGCCTACATCAAAATATTTATAAAAAATCATTATGATAAATAATAATGTAATTTTGTTTCTTACAGGCATGCTGTTTATGTTTGGGCAGACTAAACGTACTGGAGAGGCTAACATGTATCCCAAGCCAGTGCTGGATCTTACTGGTAAGATGATAAAAACTACAATTGTGAACTTTTAACACATAATACCATATAATTATAAATATCATATTATCTTTTAAACTAGTTAAAATATGGACATACTTTTAAAAGTAGAAAATAAGTACTAACACTAGAATTAATAACATGTAATAGTTTTAATGTAAATAAAGATTAAAAAAGTCTGGCAACACTACACCAGGGTAGAACAAGAGGGGGGCATAATGCCACACAAAAAAGTATATCACATTATTAAAGTGCAAATTCATATGTAGCTTTAGCTTGATTAAGTAATAATAACTTCGATGTATATATAGTTTTTAATAAATTACGTGTTTCGTAGGTTGGAACATTCGTACTGTGGGCACGAGCAATACGTCCATTGTGATCGCGGCTGACGACTCGCTCATCGCCTGGGGAGTTTCTCCTACTTACGGAGAGCTTGTAAGTAACGAAAATTAAACACCAATTAATTCAAATAATATAATTTCATTGTCAACATATCTGACATTACGTGGCAATTGACGTATTAGGCAAAATAATAGGCACAGTATACTAATATGAACTTAAGGATGAGGATATAATTAAGATATGATAGTTCTGTTCACAGCTAGTTCATAATTAAATAAGAAAGCTCAATTGTCACTCAACAGGGAACAGGAGAGATCAACAAGTCGACGGCGAAGCCTAGAGAGGTTAGCAAGATGGAGGGCCTGAATATAACGCAGGTGACAATGGGATACTCTCACACTCTGCTGATCTGCGACAACTCGTCCGAGGAAGTGCAGCAGAAGTTGTCCCTGATGCCCGTGTTCAACCCTTAAGAAATATCCGTATTCGATTCAAGATTCATTCCAGCATGATTGCATAATATCTATTTAACAAGTATTATTGTATTGGGGACATATTACACTGTCCTCTTCTCGAAGGCAACAATCTCATTGTGATTTATTAGATAATTGTGTGCACAACACATATAATAAATTAATAATCTTTTGTGGCATGTTGATAATAAAATAAGAACAAAAATAGAATTGATGTTAGGCTAAGATGGTACAGTGAGAGGCATTGGTGTTGTTCCGTTTAAAAACAGTTGGTAATTCAGATTTAAATTGATCAGATTTTCGAGGAGTGTCAACTCTGATAGATTAATAAAGCTATGTAAATTGCAAAAAACAACGGACCACTAGGAACACGACTGATCTATTGTAACAGGATAGTGTAATCTCTATTAGTGATCTCTATCAGACACATTTATTTTAAGGTTTCAATAGCTCACGCTGATTTTACGTCAAATATGGCATCTGCAGTATTTAACAAGTTAAGACTAAATGATTGATTTTTTGAGACTGTCCATTTCATTTTAATTAATTTTAATGTTTCATTTCAAAAAATTCTAAGCAGTATTTGATACTGTTTCTAACAACAGGGCTGGACTTTGTCACATTGTATCTAATGCAGCTGTACATTATCATTTTGTTCGTCAGATCAATTTTATATAGAAGTATGTAAGATGCGTACACATTGATTCATTTAGTATGTTATGTGCCTCAAGGTTGTGAGTTTTAATTTGAAAAGAGAAGTCCGCCCTGTTGGCTCCCACCTCCGTTCACTATCATAGTATACGATTTTGAAATGTTTACTTGGTATTTTATAAGAACTATCTTTTATATACTTGAATGATATGATTTTGTAAATTTTTGGATTTACTTGCTACTACAGTGTGAACACTTGAGCTTCACTACTTAAAGTAAACTAATTGATGGTCATTAAATATTTGCCTCATGTTCCGTACATTGTGTTAGAGACAAATGTCTCGAAGTGAAGTGATGTCTTAACAAATGCTCTATCCCCTCAGTTGCTCTATTAAGTGTTAACACTGTATGTCTTTTTCTCAATAAAAGTAAGGTTTTTAATTCTCGTACTTAATATTTGATTGTTAAATAAAGAGAACATTACTATAGATAATAAATATAGTATAGTTTTTCTTGCCAATATCTTTGTAGTTTTATTTTATGGTTATATCAAGTTGCTTTTTGGTGGTTATGCATTTGTTTGTTTAAAGAAGGCAGCAAAAAAAAAGAAATCGTAATTTAAGTTTTTTATTTACAATTCCTTCCAAAATAGATGGCAGTAATACCAACGGTAACAACGACATCTAGTTGGTTGTGTCGAAATTAATTTCACCAAATGATGCACAGAAAAAACCTGACAATAGATGGCAGCACTGATTGGTATTGCGCGGTTTTTAAAAATTTAAAACTTAACATCAACTGTAATGATCAGTTAGGTTAAGTTTAATTTTTAATCATCCCCGTCACAGATAGCTGACAAAATACTGCCCTACGATCTAACGACATTCTAAATTGTAGTAAATACCAAATAGTACTCAGAACACGAAAGTCTTACAAGTATGGTGCCTTTAGTTTTATCCAACCCCTTATTTTTAGCCTCTGTTTTCACAACCCCCATCCGCATTTTTTTCTGCACCCTTTATAAAGGCTGATTATATTCCCGTAACTCTACGAATTAATGTTTATACAAATAGAGAGGTGCGGCGATATTTTGAATTCGATATAATATTTACTTTGCTTTTTTTATGACTTGATATTTCAACATGAAGTTGAATTCAACTAGTCATTTAGGTGCGTTATAAATAAAACATCGTGTTGGTATATTTTTAAGTTTTTATAACAAGTATTAGTTACAATAAAACTTTACAAGTTCCTTTTGTACAAGTAGCGGAGTAATCTCCGAGTATTGAAACTGAAATGCTTTTCAGATAGTCGTGGCATTAACGTGGATAGTGCTTTAGAAGGATTTAGGTTGTCGTTTGCTAGCGAAAGGGGACGTTCTATTTCCCCAGCGAGCTGTCCATCCGTGCATCCCGTGTCGCCACTCGCCAAGTCTCCAAGTCTGTACGTAGAAACACGCGAAAACGCTACCGCACCGTGTTTACTGCATCGAGGAACAACCAATTGAATATCTACTCTACAATCGCTTAGATTAAATACTCTTGAGCATATAATAAAATGTGTCCAACTTATCCTTCATTATAAAACATTCAAAATGTATAACATCTTCACATTTAACTTAGTGTTCGGTGACGCCCTGTGAACTTTACCTAAACCAATAACAATGTAATTCATATATCATTATAACAATACTGTAGTTACATTATTACATATAGCATAAACGATTCAATACCTTAACTAGTTGATGGGACCACGCTAATTACGGTTCCTATTTAGAATGTATAACGTCGTGTTAACTTATAACCTAACGTATTATCGAGGCGTTGATTCCACACCTTTCTGTCGTTACAGTCTTTAACTATACGGATATTTTTTAATTAGAATTTATTTTACAAATGCAATTGTAGACTTTTAATGTCTAATTTTAAGATTGATATTAATATTTGTAACTGTTATATTAGTGAAATACGGAAACAGTTTAGAGTTAAAATTGTCTATTATATTTAATATATTCGGGCACTTTCGTATTACATGATTTATTGTTTTTATTATGGCACATTGACTTAATTATTTTGAGAAAAGTTAATGAAGGAGTAAAGAAAAATCATATTATTATGAACTAATAATAAACAAATAACATGAAATCAATTACGTTTATTGAATTATGATGTATGTATGGTTTGTAATAATGTGTTATGCTTGGTCAAATACAGCTATTCATAACAATTATAAAAAATTGAAAAAGAAAAGAAACAAAACGACACTCTTCTAGAATAATCACTATAATTGGATATGATAAAGATCATTATAATTTTATTGTATTATTTTACGGTAAATTATTTAATTGACATGAATATGACGTCTTAAATATAATACAATGTCATTAAGATGCTTTTAGTAATCTATAAAATTTTATTTATAAAACTTGGCTAACTTTATAATAACAATAATTTCCAACGTACAACTATCAACCGGCGGCGGTCGCGTTACAGACAGTAGGGTTGTCGCCGTCCCTCGGCCTAATCTCAATGTACCTAGTGAGGAGAGCGAGAACTTGGAAGCAACATCTAGCTGAAGGACATAATTAAACTATTGATTTAAACTTACTAGGGCTGTCAGACGAGCGATTAAAAAAAAATATTTTTTATTGGTAAAGGTCAGTAATAAATGGCAGTAATCAAGTAAGTTAAAGTTCACAGCGACCAGTCAGCGGCACGAGTCGCACCCAATCACTTTACATTAGGCCGTGCTTGCGAAGCAACACAAGCGACACGCTACACACCAGCGAACCACATCTTAACATTGAATTGAGCATTTGTCGGATGCACGGACGAACAGTTCGGAACAACCCTGTAGTTATCTACTGAACCCTAACTAATAAACAATGAAACGTTGGTTTTCTAGGGGCGTATAAGATTGAAAGCTTTACAAATTGTATAACTTATAGTAATCTAAACATCTTCATCAAATAAAAAGATCATATATCCGTTTGTCATCTCTTACAGCTAACAAATTATAATATATTGTAAACTATTCCCAAACGTAACTCAAACTAAATATGTATTACAGATGTTTGTGATCATGTGTAAAATTTACTAATGTGTTATGTACACATACATATATGTACGTACATACGTCCGTATGTACTTGTGTACATATAAATGTGTGACACAATCAATTCCCGCGACTGCAATTAATTTGTAACTGTCCAATAATAGTTATGATAATATAATTATTTATTTATAATATTAACTTATATTTTAATTATAATTATTTGGGTCATTTCAGATATGACATTAATTTAGATAATAGATATAACAATAATCGTGAGTAAAAGGAGGATAAAATATTCATAAAATAATATAATTATTTATAAAAAATCAACATTATAATAGTCACAGCATAATATACTCTTTACGTTTGTCCGTGACAGTAAATGAGCCATCGTGTCGTGTCGTGTCGTGTCGTGTCGTGTCGTGTCGTGTCGTATCGTGTCGTGTGTGGCGGACACGTAAGCACAATGAATACGTACTTGCAGATCGAGATCTCATGGTTCGCAGGTTCGGAAAAGCCAGGTATTTCTCAGCAGAAAGACCTCAGAGAATTAAAGTCGATGGCCAAGTAGTAAATTTAAGTAACAGTTGGTTTTCAAAGTTATGAAAAATCGACGCCCTGCTTATGTCATTTCAGTAAAGGTGATATGGATGTATATCACTCAATTGACTATAAGAATATTATCCTCAGCGGACAGAGACAGGCTCAAGGTGGAGACGACTGAGAAAGTAGTCACTGAGTTCGTCAACTACGTTCAGAATATTCTTTGAGAACGTGTCAGATTCGATACCACTGAGATGAAGACACACTCGACACTCGTCGATTATGGAATCCCGATCTACGTAATCGCCGTCACGTACACATTTGAGTTATTTACCTAGGTATTGGCAAATGACCCGTGCGTCGGAGCACCGCCCGCACCGCTCCACCGAACTCGCTGCATCCTATTATTCGATAAAAATCTACTTTTATTTTTATCATAGAATATATATAGAATTCTCCTCGTCACCATCGAATACTTACCAGATAACTTTTATATATATATCTAAAGCTAGAATCATTCAACGGTCCGTTCACGAACGGTGTACACACGGCTCTCATTCCCCCACATCCAATTCTATCAATTTTGTTCAGTTAATTCTTACATTTTTTTTAATAAAATTTCATGAAGACCTAATTAAAACGGGTACAAGAAACCAATGGCACTTTACACGGTACCTAGGCATTTCATAAATTACGTCATAAAATGACAGACTAAAGAACCTATATAATATTATGTAAATTTTACGGCGTGACTTACAATTAAGTTTCGTTATTATATACCTAATCACATCGATTTAGAACATTTGTTGTGTGGTAGTGATAGAGCGGGCCACGGCTTGTCGCTTGAGTCCATGAAACAAGAAGTTGGCGGCGGCCTTGATGGGGGCGACCAGCGGCGCCGGCGCACGCGCAGCTATCTCCCATTGTCAGACGTTGCCGGGGGTGGGGAAGCGCGGCGGGGGCAGCGGGGGCGGCGGCCGGCCGCCCTCCCCGGCCCCCGACGACTGCTCCGACACTACACAAATATAAGCTGTACTTACATTAAGTATCTACATCTTTACTACATATCTCTACATCTATACAACATTACAGTGGTAACGAGAAATTATAACCGATTAAATTAAATCAGAATTATTTCTGTCATCAAATTAACTTTCGAAATATGACATTTTAGGTAAGTATAATTTCTCATTTCGATTGAATTCAACTATTCCTATGTATGTTTATATAGTCATAACTACACCTACGTATCTATGCAACCTAAGTTTTATAAATTGTTTTTATCGAATCTACTCTTAATTGACTATAAGCATGAAGCGACCAAATATTTGTCTTCATATGACTAGTGACGCAAGTCACTCAATTGAGTTTGAAACTCAAATAATAACGACATATGATTGTATAAATAATAACCTTACCATTACACTACTCACAACTTGTCTTACAATAATATTAATCCAAAAAAGAACGGTGGGACTCCTATTACGTAAAAATCAACAAAGCCTATGGACATCCGAAAACTAGACGGCCAGCGGATGCCTTGCCGGCTCATGAGAAAGAGGTACGCTAGCTTCATAAAAGCTGCTTTAAAAAGTCTTTTAGTAAACAGAGCGGAAATGGGTTAAAAAGTATTGTTAATTTGTACGAAAAATAAACATAATTTCAACAATCAGAATTGAAACATGTTTTACGAAAACATAATCTAAAAATCAAAAAGCAATCCTCAATCGGAACATGGAATAAAATTCAAAGCATTTGTAAACACTTTCGAATTAAAACTGTCGCCGCAAACAAAACAACTTTTAATTTTCTAAATCGACTTGGTTCGCAAATAAACCGCAGCTCGCCGCCGTCCTTTACAGCACGTTATAGACACACGAGCGTGATAATTAACAAACGAATATTACTTTTTTACAAAATGAACTGTTCAACGTCAATACGTTGCCAATGCAAAAAATAGAATCTAGGAAATTGCATCATCTCATTTGAGACCATAACTTAGCTGACTTATTTTTTATCAAAATAAATACCAATTTAATTGTTAGAAATGCTTTTCGCAAACAACTAATGCAAAGGACGTATCGTCGAGCACGAACGAAGCTGTTACCGTTTACCGATCGCAAAGATCTTTGTTTCTTCGACTGTTGTTTTTCGTTTTAAAAAGCTTTTCTCTAAGCAGCCGAGTCAATACTTTCCTTCTGTTGCCGTTGGTTTCAGACGCAGGCTTAAATAGAGTACCTACTTTTTAAAATTAACTTATTTGTTCGCATTTGCATATATTAAAGTGTTAACGAGATGCATACATTCAATGAATAACAGTTATAAAAAGCAAAAGCATTGGAAGAATAATTTGGGCACGAATATAGTGTGAGTCAATGAAGTGCGAGGTCTGGTTGAATAACAAGAAGTTGTTATGACAATGATCGGCTCGGGTTATCTGGCCTTTACACATAAAGCATATGGTACATAAACTAAAAATGTTTCTAACAATAAAAGTAATTATGTATACATACATTTTTCTGTTTCTATTGCCTTGATTATATAGGGTTTCTGTTGTCATTTTTATTCTGGTATCATATGATTTAAAAGGAAATTTATACAATTAACGACGCGACTTTAAGTGTTATTAATTTCAGCAAAAGAAATGATTTGGTCAAATTATGCATTTGCATTAAAGTAAAAGAAAGACCGTTTTTATTTTCGTTTAGTACGGGCCTGTTTGTTTTACCCATGTGAGCAGTGGCCTAAGCGCGGGTTACGATTGATCTAAACATTTCTAAGTGTCTTAGTTTGAGGCCTGCCACTAGGCAACCAGGTAGAGCTGTTACGTCTCTATTGTGGGTGTAACAGTATGATTGTAAAATGGGTTTTGTGTTAATCAATTTATATTAGTGAAAGATCAACAAATGTATAAAAGAAGGTTTCCACCATGCGTAATTTGTTTAAATAGTCACGAAGAGCAGCCGTTTGAAGAATCACGCACCGTCAAAACCGCCTTGTGGGGCTTAAATAGAGTATGGTAAATTATGAGGTGAGGTGTTGGTGAGATGCTAGTGTGCTGTGGTGTGGAGGTATGTGATGTGGTGTGGTGTCACTCACGTGAGTCGTGT
>JAODUI010000025.1:4611033-4626321 GCA_027563995.1 Papilio gigon
CAACCACGCTGGCCCAGTGCGTGTTGGTTGACTACACACAAATCTTTGAATTTTCCTCGCAGATATGTGCAGGTTGCATCACGATGTTTTCCTTCATCGTAAGAGCGTAGGATAATGTACATATGCAATTCGAAAATGGTAAAACCCATTGGTACATGGTGGGAATCGAACCTGGTTCGAATCGATTCCGTTTACTATAGACTTATTATGACAAATCTACACTTAGCTATTGCGTAAGTGACTATATAACTCTAAGTGCGGCTTTAAAGTAAAGAAATTTAATTGGAAATTCGCAATGTTATCACTAATTTCCATACACGGAGGAGCGTGGCCGCGGACAAAGCGGGCAAATGGCTCATCGGTGCAAAGACAACATTCCCGCCTCTGATTAAATTTGCATTGGATTGAATGGTATTCGGGCACATTTTAAATTCAAATTAGGATGAAATCTGGGCATTGCCAACAAAGCGTTTTTAGCAAGGAAATCATATAACTTTGTATCTTCAAATACATTTTGAACTCTACGAAAGAAAACAATAAATAATAAATTAAAATTTATAGAAAATAATTTCTCATATTCTCTTCTCTTTAATATACCAAGCTGTAACTATCTCTTGCTTACCTTAATTACGTTAAAGGATATTTGAAACGGTACTATACGTTTTGAACTATAAACAAACATTTGAAGAACGCAGGCTATTTTGATATGAAACACGGTTGCATATAATTAATTAATATGCCTGTCTGATGTGGCATAAACACACTCGATAATGAGGTCGACATACTTGATCTGTTCGCGGCATACTATATCTACATACGCTTGCTATATCAAGACCGGTATTGTAAGATTTATTCATATAATACAATGATTGTTTTAGATGATTTTTAATCAGACATAGAATATATAGAATAAATAATTAATTGTTTATTTAGCTGACATAGTCTTTTATTTTTTTACGTAAGCTCCCTTGTGGTTTTAAGCCTTAAAAACTTAACATATTTTTATTAGTAAGGCATGCGTCGATTAACCATTCTCTCTCCCTACGAAGGATCGGCACAATACGTACTCTTCCGTACATGTCTTTCAGCCAACATGTCTGACCTCACATCCTTGTTAGGCGTATCTTATTACACAAAATCCATCCCTACCTTCTGCTGTCTTCCTTAACCTTTATAGCCATCCACATTCAATCTCATCACTTTCTTGTTTATGTGTTCATTCGTAACCATTCTCCCCTTGAAAGTCATAGGGACAGTCAATTGACTTATCTTTACTAGTCTTGTGATTAACAAAATAGTATTAATTCTAATTGTGATTATTCAGAATTAAATATATAATATTACAAATATATTTTAAGACACCAAATGTATTGAAAGCTTTGATTCAGTGAAAACCAGTTTATTGTACGTTGTCTCCAATGTAACAACGAAGTCAAGATGGCAAAGTTTGTTGGAGCGTTCTCGATAAGTTGCATTTATAAAAAGCAATCACAAGTGTATTTGTTAACGATAAAACTGTACTCAAAATTCTCAAATAAATATAAAACGCAATTGAGACCTGGAACAAGAACATTTCATATCTAAGTATAATTCTCCTCTACTTTGTTGAATTTCATAAACAAAAACAAAAGAACACAACGCTGTTGTAAACTGCTATCAAACTTTGTTCTAGAATTTTCTCGTCCATAATATTAAAGAGAAATAATAAAGGGGAAGAAAAAAAGGAAATTCATCGCACGAAAGAATTTCGTTGTAAGAATATTAAACGAATCGAAGAGAATAATGAACGCGTAAATATTGATATTTCTTTTATATAGATGGTTGTGTTATTTTTCGTAATAACGTTTGACCTTGAATTGTCCGTCGCTGGACTGGATTATAGTGGACAAATAAATAAAATGAATTAATTCTTATTATGTAATATCAGGAGGATCGCATACTATGAAAAGCATTGGGAAGGCCTATGTCCAGCAGTGGGCAGATAATGGTTGATGATGATGATGATAGGTGGGCCAAATACCGGCAGATAAGACGCCCGATGGGGCCTGAGAGCATTGGAATGGTGGCAACGCAGCGTAGATAGGCCTCTCGCATGGACCGATGACTTGGTCCAAATAACGGGATGCATTGTGTTCACGCGCTCGTTGATGAGGGAGGCTTATGTTCAGTGGACGACCTCAGCCTGATAATATGATGATGTTGATAATGATAATATAAAATAAGAATTATTCATAGTTAATGAAAATAAATATGTTAGTTACACTGTTTGGTTATTTGTTGACAATGTTTTGGACTTGACGTGAAACGGATACATGAGAGGCCAAGTCTATATGTGGATTTCTTTTCCGTAGAATGAATGCAGTCTTAGTAAGTAAGATGGTAATAATTTGTATAGTTGTATTCAGTGAATCGTTATTAAAAAAAAAATAGAAACATTGTAGAGATTTTAATGTAACCATTAAAATAATTAAGGTCGAAGTAGTGGTTCATAATATCAGCGTCGCTAAAGTATTCCATTAAAACTCTTGCAACTAAGTAGCACTTAGTTTTACGCACTTTTAATCTTGATAATAAAATTTCCTCGTGAGATACAAACGTTTTTTAGTAATTGTATATAAAACTAATAATTTAAATGCAATATAATTATACAAGCATAGTGTAGATATTTGAGCAATTAGCTTAAATGATTGTAAATAGCAATTTTACGTACCTAAGAATAGCTTAAACGTATAAATAATGAATCTTATTAAGCAACTTATGAGATTGAATGGTTACAAAAGTAGAAGAAGACCGAAGGTGTGAATGTTTTGTGTGAAAGAGGATATGCGTAAGAAATGTGTGAGTTCAGATATGAGCTGAGTAATTTGAATGGAAGAGTACATACTGCGCCGACCCTCGGTGGGGAAAAGGGCCGGTTGATGATGATGATTAAACAAAGTTTATAAAATCGAGTTACAACAATTTACAAACGATCCCTTAACATATTCCACGCATATATAAAATTATTGTGGAGCCAATCGATGTACGTTTGGACTGGCTTACATATGTCGAAGGTCGATTATAGCGGTTAAATTCATTGACATAAAATACGCTGCATGTTACCAAAATACAATTAGTTCGGAGCGCGGTCGCAACAATGAGGGCGTACGTGACGCGGCTTTACGAACGAGCCTACACAACGCGTAATCAATATTAACACACCTATGTTTTGTATTAACAGAGCTGTTCTTACGTTACTTTTTTATAAGAGAAGGGGGCAAACGAGCGGCGGGAACACGTAAGTAATTGTCGACGCCCATACACATACAACATTATAAGAGCAGATGCGTTGTCCTTGAGGAAGAGGTACGCTCTCTTCTTGTAGAACCCTAAGTCGTTCTTGATTAAATATGGAAAAACTCGACTACCACTCTTTAATCATCAACAGCTCATTACAAGTCTCCAGCGAGTGGCGAGGAGCCTTCCCTAGGGGTGACTAGGCCATAGTCAACCACGCTGGCCCAACTCTTTAATATCAAGCACAAATATAGTATTGGTTCATGTAGGGGATGCTGAATACGTGATTTAGAAGTTTGTTTCAGTGTCGTTTTGAAGCTTTATTATTCTTACAATCTTTTGTGCCAACTTCTAAAAAAGTTGTATTAAAAATAAAAAATCTGTGGTTATTTAAGTCCATTAATATTACAGTATGCATCTGAAATTCGCTTTATAAAACGAAAGTTTTATGTGGTTATTAAAACCAATTTTCATTGTGCGATAGTAATACAGAGTATGTGCCGACAAATTAAATTCAGCTCGAACAAGAATCCAATCAAGCAGTTTCTACAAACCAGTCATTAGTACACGAATTAAACTCGATGAGTTGGAAAGACGGATTTTCGAGGGTCACTATTTTACGTAACTTTGAAATTTCTCTCTTACATTCGAAACTGTATAACATTTAAAAAAAAAACTAATTATAAATTATGTAAACTAAATTCACTTTTCCAATTAAATGTAAAGAAACATAGGTATTTTAAAATTTTTTTTTTCATCATCTTGATCATCATCATCAGCTCAATGTACGTCCCCACCGAGGGGCTCAGAGCCTACCCTATTATTAGGGGTGACTAGGCCACAGTCAACCACGCTGCTCCAGTGCGTGTTGGTTGACTTCACACAAATCTTTGAATTTCTTCGCAGATATGTACAGGTTGCAGCACGATGTTTTCCTTCATCGTAAGAGCGTCGGATAATGTACATATGCAATTCGAAAATTGAAAATCACATTGGTACTTGGCAGGGATCGAACCTGGACAATGTCGAGTACGGTCCGGTCCAGTCAAGCGCTGAACAACTGCGCCACCGATGCTCTCTATATAAATTTTTTAATGAAAATAAATTAGTGAACAGAGTTCGAATACAATTGCCACGTAGATCTAAACAAGGGTTATTGCGTGTCGGATGTTTTGGTTGCGGTCGGACGGCGATGGATCCAAATTAACGAGCGAATTAACCACAAACCGGAGAGGCATAATATCCGATCAGTTAGGATCATAGCTTGCGTTTGTGTTTAAACAATAATATTAATGTGTTCTAAATTCTCTTATATGCCTACTGATGTGAAACAATTGCTAAAATGATTTATTGACAGTATATAAACGGTCCCGTGAAGTGCCAACGCCAGACGGCGAGATATATTGGCAGTTGAAAGAGTACTTGTGGTACAGGTGTGAAATATTGATAATATAAAATGCAAAAGATGAAAAATGGCTGCTATAAATTCAATACTGCTCCAGTGTACAATGTATACTGATGAGCAGAGTATGACAATGTTGAAAAATACACTAATCATTTACCATAATAGACATTTAATTTGGACAGATCTAACAATTTACACTGTAAACTTCATTAACAAGAATTGTTTTTAACAGTGTTTACTTTGTGTCTGAGTTTTAACTGTTAACTTTTATGATGATTTCGGGTAAATAGTAAAAAAACATCCCCGCATTCTGTCATCTAGTCACTATAATGCGTACTTAGTAAGAGACGCGGCCTGGCGACAAGAGACTCGTACATGTTTAGTAGAACAATTCGGTGGTGCGTCGCGTGCCGATGGCGGGTCGTCTCGCCGGCGCGGCGGGCAGTGCCATGGGTTATGCAGTGTGGTTACATGGCGATGGTCGTGTGGTCGTGTTCGGCGGATGTAGGACTCACGAGTGGATATGATCAAGACAGAAACAAAAGAAATCATTTAAGACGTCAAAACGTTCGCTCACCTGCCGTTAGAGTTGCGGAACAGTGCCAGAATCTCTTCGAAGGTCTTGTTTTTTGTTTCAGGAACTTTCTTGTACGTAAATATCCAAAAAATTGCAAGGAATACACTAAAAGGCAGGAATGTATAATTTTCCAGAAGAGCCTGTGAAGGAAAATTTAATTCTTCAGCAACAAAGTTATTTGACATACTACATCAAATACTACATATATTTTGTTTACAAATGTTAGTAGAAATAGTTAGTTTTTTGGAACGTAGTAAATAGAAATATTAGAAAGAATTCATGTAGACTTGTGCACCTTCATGCTTGGGAAACCGATTCCGACGACAAAGTTGGCCATCCAATTAACTAAGACGGCAATAGCCATCGCGCTGGGACGTGGGCCCTGGGAGAAGAGCTCGGCGGTGATGAGCCATGGTATGGAGCCCGGTCCCACCGCGAAGAACACCACGAAGCTGAGCGTCGACACCACCGAAAGGTAGCTCATCCAGTCTATCATCTCCTGCACATACCCGAAGAACTCCTATCAGGGAGTAGTAATGATGCTCTTTCCCGTCACCGACCGGATTTGAAATAAACTACAAACATAAATGCACATCACGCGTCTGTCAGTTCTGTGTTAACATGTCTGTCCTCAGTAATAATCCCTTGTGTGGACGTTATATGTCGTCTCTGCTGACGTACCTCATAGCCACTAAATGCACTGCATCTTATTATTGCACGGGCTTTATGGAATCACTGATACATCGTTAAATCAAGCCCCTTCGTTGAAATGTCAATGTAACTCACTTCACTTTGAACTGTACTGAACTGTCCAGTCCGGATACGCAAAGCTAGGTAATTTATCCTGCATGTTGAATGAAATCGTCAAAGCCTCGGCCAGAAATTGTTGTATTCCTTTGTATAAGTCATTAGCGAACACAGTGTAGTAAACCCTTTTGTTTTATCTGATTGCGTATGCTATAGTGAGAAGTGCTACGTCTGCTTTTGAGCAGTGTTGTGTGTAAAAAAACGTCGCTATGTTTGAAAGGCGTGCGTCAGAGCTCCACGTGAGGCTATCGAATTAATTTTGTCATTACTTCGTGTGATAAACAGAAAATGTGTTTGGTGCTTTGCGACTGATGTGCCTTGCATTTATATTTGTCGACTTATTTCTTTTTATTTTTACTTTACTACCGGGACCCCGGCATCGGAAACAGGAAAGTCGCATGGGAGGGAGGGGGGGGGGGGAACTAGCGTTAAGCAGAAGCAAATAAATGTGAAGTAGTTAACGGATAAATCATAAACACATAAAAGCCTACTTGCAAAATATGAACTGGGTCGTAGATTTATTATCAAGTCATAATTGAAGCATTGAAAAGCTAACTGTAACTAAAAGATTAATTAGATCAAACTCAATACAATTATCAACATCAAAGAAATGGGTACGTGTCAACTAAATACAAATATTACACGACATTTAAATAGGAAGCACACGTCGAGGGGCTAGATATGTATCCAATGTTCTTTTAGTCTCAGGTATAAATTTAAAAGCAAAATTAAACAATTGAAGGGGAATATTGTGTGAGTGAGACAGTCGAGCACACAATAATCGTAACAATGTGCTAATAACAAACAAAGCGGTAAAAAGCGTGATTAATTAAGCAAATAGTTAATTCTAGAACAATCAGTTTCGTGTTCCGCGCATCGTTTGTACGGAATGAACGAAAGCAAACAACGCGCGGATTTCACGAAATCACACAGTGGCCGATTCCTTCCGGTGTCAACATTTGTATTTGATTTCCGAGAGTAATTAATTACTCAATGCCTTCGCAATGTTTTACATTGAATGAAAGGAACGAGCCATTGGAAATTTAACAAAATAAGTTTAAATCTGTATGTACGTATCATTTAATTAAAAAGCTTTGAAAACTTTGAAGATTGAAAACACGTTACTTAAGTTTTCCACATTCCTTATCAAAAGACAGGAACACAAAATCTTTTGGTAAATTTGGCAAACCGTGTCCAACTTATACGTTTTATAAAAATAGTTTAGAGTTTGCTGCACTTTTAATTTATTTGTTTTCTGTTTTATAGTCGAAGTATTATTTTATTAAGACAAATAAGTTTGTTTTTGTATACTTAATATATGAGAGCTCATGTCAATATTTAGACACGGGCAAATAAGAGAAATGGACGGGTCAGAAGTTCCATTTGAATTATTAACAAGGGTTTTACCTTTACTTATTTTATAAAAAAGTTAACATGTTACACATAGTTTTAATGTTATTTATGGTTACAAGAACATTTGATCCCGAATTTAATATTCCAAGAAAACCGTAAAGTGCTGCAAAGTTGAAATAATTCTTTCGCGAATTTTTAAGTTTCTTTTTGGTTGTCGTTCTTATATAAGACACACCTTTATGAGGAAAGAGATGGTAATGAATATGGAGAAGATGAACATTCCTCCGAGGCCGTATAGGTGCAGGGTACGGCGGCCGGTGCGGTCCATGAGCGGCAGAGAGACCAGCGTCATGCCCACCATAATCGCGCCGATGCCCATCGTCGCGAACTTTGCCGATTCCTCCGTCAAGCCAGAGGACGTGAACAGAGAAGTTGAATAATAGAATACCTGCAGGAAACGAACCATTATCCCCTTTGGTTATTATTATCTAAAGGGCACCAATTTATTATTAAACTTTAAAAAAAAAAACAGAGTTGTAGATTTTAGTGTACACTGATATACAATACTTTTGGCAATTATATAAATTTTACCATATCTGTAAAATGTTGATAATGACGTAACTTCTTTAGGTAACAACGGACAATTTTATTTTGGGAGGAACCCGTTGCCTAGTATTACGAGCCTGTAATATGCAACACTTTTCTAGTAATAATCATTGTCAATTTTTGTAAATCACAAATATCGAACCGCATTAATTCCGCTGAGTTGCTGGGAGAGTTGCATCACAACACCGATGAGCAAGGGCGCTCGGAGAGTCGGGGAGCAAAGCAGTTCCCGCATCGATATGGAGGCTTCCGCCTGCTGCGCGCGCTCTTCCGCTCGCATCTCCTCAATATCCTCTTCCACCTAGTAGTAGTTCTATCTCAATATTGACGTCCGCTTCAATTTTAATACAATTTTTGTTTTCTGTATTTTTATAACTGTTGTACTACTGTGAATTGACATACCTGATTGCTAGCACGCAACCTCCGCAGAGCTCGTCGCGCCTCCTCCTCCCATTGACGAGTGATTAGCAAATAACGAGGCGACTCAGGGCAGGCGGGGAGCAGCAGTAGTTGAAGTATAGCAGGACAGATCGCCAAACCTAAATCAGTATTATTTACTATACACAAATAGTTCGTGATGTAACAGCATAAAACATGCTGTACTTTTTTAAATAAATTCCTCTTTTCTAATTTATTTTCCTATGTAAGTAGTATTTAATCAATGTCTTGAAAGTTGACGGCGTATTTATTCCGCACGAAACTTGGTCCTCACTCGTACGATAGTTGCGCCCCGACCGAGTCAAAGATCTTGTAAACTGTACTTGAACTTGTCCGTACATTTTCCACTGAGTTCAGTTTATTTTCTTTGGCACACTTTTCCCACTAATGTAAAATAATGAATAGAATTTATGTGTACGTTACTAGTAAGGTCAACATATAAGCGATATATTCTTTCTTGTGTTCGTCTTTCCCGATCTCTATACGAGTATTGTTAAATTCTTAAAAAGTTGTGTTCAATTCATTTAATATCTATTGTCTATTACTTTTAATGTCGTACTATATTCTATAAATAAATAAACTTGTAAAGGTAGATAATTAATAAATTTATCATTGTATCTACGTTCATCGGACGAACAGAATATTAACCATTTGCTCGGTGTATTTGCGTTGAAATGCACAATTCACACGAGCGGGGTTCCCGGAATTACCAAAACTATTTACCAATGTACCGCAGTCGGTTACTATTTTAATCATTGCAAATAGACGTAAGTGGATTAGAGCGATAGGGTCCAAACGTATCTCACTATTATATGGATTGTGATGAAAATAATTTTTGCTATAACTGTTTTTTTTTTCGAGCTTCTTAGAACCACCGGAACTTTTACTTATTGTGGTTTATCAATATAATCATATCTTTTAGTTACCTGGCCTACCAATAATCTCAATCTAAATGGGAACTATCACATAAGGACATCTTGAGTTAAGTATGCATAAATACTAAATATATAAAACAAGTATACTATGTTCACATTTTATACTAGAAACAACAGAACATCATTACTATCTCATCGAGAATGTTATTAAGATAGTTAATTTGAAATAATGAGTAACATTACCAAGTTACGGCAATGTAATGGATATTACAATAACTTACCAAGCAGTATTGGCCACCCTTCGTCGGTACCGAGGATCTGCTCGATGCCCAACACTTGTGAAAGCAGCAGGCCCACGGTGACCGCCAGCTGGTTGACAGTGCCGAGCCCTCCGCGCAGGTTCAAAGGTGCTATCTCCGATATGTACATTGGCACTAGTGAAGTGTTCAGCCCTGCCCGAATACCACAATCGCAAATTACGCTCCATTATTAGTAAGCAAAAACAACATAAAACATGCGAAACGCATATAAAGTGAAAAATAAAGAACAGACTTAACTCCGTTTGATTAGATTTTATAAAAATAAAATGGTAAACGAACTAAACAACAGGCTTACGTCGGTCTTAAATAATACGATATTTAAAAAAAATCCCTTTCAAGCAGATTTTTCTAAAGAACCTTAACGGAGATAAAGTTTTATTTTTAGCAGCAAAACTCCCTTTCAAAGAACAATGTTTCAATGTTTCCGCGATTTTCAATATCGCAGCAACACGTTATCCTATGCAATTTAAGAAGAAAATTGCTGCGGGCATCTTGCCGCAACTTAATCTATTATATAAAAGAATTGTTTTTTTACACAGAAGGTCGAGACAAGACAATTATATTTATAAAATTACTTTTTCTATTTACACTAACAATGTGTTATTAATGGTAATTCAGATGCAATCGATTTGATCAGTTAGTCCGCAGCCGCTGAATACGATCGCCATGGTGTCGGTTAACATGGCTCAAATTAATCCTGCGGTTAGAATTCAGTCGGTGTCAATTAATTTAACGCCGCTGGAGGTCGTTGCTTGTCACAAAGTTATTACGTTGGAGCGTGCAGCATACATCGGTTCAAACTTCCCCTTGTACTGCTTTGTGTGCTCAAGTTATTGTTAGCTAGGAATAGTTACCGCAGTTGACGCCTATTATGAATCTTCCGAAGAACAGCATTTCGTAACAGTGAGAGATTTTGGTGAAACCCATGAGACTTGCGCCGCTGATGCCGAGGATGTTATTGAGCAGGAGACCTCCCTTCCTGTCATCGAACACAGAAAAAAAATTCGGTGATATATCTTTTATACAGATAAATAAAATTGAATTAACATTGGCTTATTATTATTAAATTAATTTGAAGAGCGCGAGTATCGTTTAACAACTAGTAAGAAAAAAAATTACGTAAGTCTTTTTAAATTACCTTCCAAATCTGTTTGCAATCATTCCCCCAGAGAAACCGCCGAGCATACCGCCGATAGCGAAGATGCTAACCGCTATCGAATACAAAGTGTTCACAGCATCGTCTTGTATGTCCTTGCCGTAGCGATCCTTGTACACGTCTTTCATGAAGTTCTCGATGTTCTAAAGATAAAGCTGCTGTTTAGCTACATAGACAAGCATTCAGAGGACTCACACTTTTATACAGATGTCTAATGTCAACTGCAGTCTTTATAGGATATAGAACAAATACATTTGATGATTAATTTTCGTTATTACTTTAAACAATCATATTTGAATATAAACAATTATTGGAATGATGATAATAATGACAGTTATAATGTTATATTAAGTGAACAAAAAGAAGAAATTATTTTATACAAAAAGTTGAACTCTAGTGATTGTATATCTCACTCTGCCGGGAGCGTTGATGACACCGGTGTTGTAGCCGAACTGCAGCATGCCGAGGACCGCCGCTAAAATGGCGTACGACAAGAAAAAAGTGAGACCCTGAAACAATACACAACTCTTTTCACTCTGCTCGATCGCTCGCTCGTATCCTCCTTTGTTTCTACAGCGGAAACACACACACAAACATATAGCTATCTCTTTTTATTTTACAGAGAATAAAGGGTATGAACATTTTTATATGTCTTTTGTGAAAACACAAGCATATTGAGTACGTGAAATTTTTACAAAATTCACATTTAAAATAAATCAAGTTTTTAATTAATTTTAAAATGTCATTAATTCTCCAATTCAATTAGGCTCGCACTATTTTATACTTCGGTCGGAAAAACGAAGCGAAACAGCGATCCTTTAAAATTCGACACAATATACAATTAAAAAGTGAACACGTTATTTCTTTAAAGCTTTATCAGAGGAGAAAATATCGATTTGAAATGGTAAATATTAAACAAGTATTTGTTAAAACTAACTCACATGTATTTAATTTATTTTTATAAGATGCATAAAATCACGGCATGTTGTGTCGACGTATTAATGAATATGATATGAAGTTGAATGTAGAGTTAAACTGACCTGTTCAAGTAGTCTCAGCTTCCTCCTCTGGGAATGTTCTTCCAGCCTGTCGACATACTCACGCAGCTCTTCGATCTCCTCTTTCACTTGCTGCACCGTGTCCAACTCCTGTTTGATGGCAACCATGTCGCGCTTAACCTATGAAACATCCATCTGTTGTAACGACGTTCCACAATATTTCCAGATAGACAATGTGATATAAGAATTTATCTGCACATTGTTACTTGGCGATCGTTTAAATAGTTAATAAGTTTTTTGAAAGAACCAATCTGACTTGACTCACAATTTTTCTGAAAGATCTAGCGCCCGCTACGTGGCAGTACCGCCCAGTATGAGAAACTATATTCTAGAGGTTTAATATACAATTTTAACCGCAATAAAAATCCTCGTAAGGTTATGAAAATTTTATTAAAGGTGAGAGAAAATGTATGTTACAATTTTATTTAGAGTAATGAGGGCAGCCAGCAGGGCCGTGAGGTAATTATTACGTAGCAACCGTGACTACTAAGCTAGGGGCGTTCGCGTTATTTCATGAGTTTTTTTTTTTTATTTTCACTAAGTTTTAAATGTTCAGATAATTGGATTCTTCCGCAATGGTCAACAGATCAAATTTATCGATTTTTTTTTTAAATAGTTAAAACAAAGAAATGAAAAATCGTTTTCGATTTATATAAATTAAAAAAAAAATCAGATACATTCATAAGTTCTAATTAAAAGTCCCGTTACATATAAAGTGTTCACATATTTTTGAATCAAGTGTTAACCACACTACATAAGTAACGATGTAAGTGGTTATAACCTTACTATACTCGTAGCATAGAATCGTTGATAGTTGCTAAGCTGTTTTTCATCCAAAACTGTACATTATTGCTGAAATTATGCCAAACTGCTTAGGCAGAAGTTTGCTTTGTAGATTCTGACGTCGGAAAACTAATTTCACTACCGGTTAATGCTTGTAGTTATGGATTACCTTTTGACATCGACAGCTCATTAATAGCTTTTTGAAGTTTAGCAATAGTTTCGGGTTTAATAATTTTACATACATATGAATGTAATCTCTTTTTAAAAAATGACTAGAATTTTAAAGACCTGTTGTTTCGTATTTTTATAATTTTATTTTAACTTCGTAAAATTAATTGACAGCGATATCAATAACGTTCGTGAACACGCCATCTATATCTGTAACGCTTTTTTTTTCAAAATAGATGAAAAATATATTGTTTGGTGCAGCTTATTATATATCTGTATACCTTCGTGAGGTTAAAAGCAGATGTGCCGTAGTCTTACCTCTGAGACCTCGCTCTGGCATGACTCGACGCTCTTGGTGAGCTCCTGCAGCTGTGTGCGGATCTCGCAAAGCGCGACCGTCGTCTCCAGCTGCCGGTCGCCGCGCTGTAGCTCGTCCAGCTTCGCGGATAGATTCATGCTCATCACGCTCACCTGTCTCTGAAGGCTGCCAACATAACGCACCCCTATTACACAATGTTACTAAACAATATTATTAACTATAAATTAAGTTAACAACTTGACTGTATAATACAGATTGAATAACTCAGTCCCCAAAACGCTTAGGTTACATGAGGTCACAGTCCGGGCGACTATCTTATCAACTACTACTAGTATTTATAAGCTTCTCGCCAGTTTCAATGGTCAGTACTCTCCGTATACGTTATAACGTGAATATATACCTACGTTTTCCATAGACTACGGAAGCTTGCTCCATCTATTGTCTATTCCGTATATATATATCAATGCGTAAACACTTGTACCGTATACAAATATCCTTCCTACTAAAAGTTCTACGTATAAATAATGTTTTCAACTTCAAAGCCTAGATGAGTTCGATTGTTACCGCTTCAGAGGCCGTTGAGCTAGCAAACGTACCGTAAATTTATACAAAGTATAGTATAATGTTAAAGAACATAAACATGTTACATGTTTAATAAATATTTTATAACTGAAGCCTTTGAATAATTTAGAAACATTTTCATGGATTTAGTTGGTAAACTTTTTACACAGAACCAGTGTTGTTGGCTAACTATGTTGCAATTTTTTTTTTACATTTATTTGAAATTGTCGTTTTTTATTTAATTTACGATTTAATTAGAAAGAAAGAATACCTTTGAAGGATGTAATTCGTAAACATTATTTTAAAAAATACTCCCGTTGATATATGAGATAATATACTAACGAGATAATTAATAGGAATCGTAATTAATTTCTGATTAACTCAGTTTTCTGCTTAACGAAACACATAAATTTAATAAAGTTGAACTTTTTGTAGAATGCATGTCTACTACGGAAGCATTTATTTACAAATAAGTAAGCTATTTTAAGCTTAATTTTACATTCGTTTTACATACGTTATAAAAGAAACTTTAATACAAATTAAATCTATGTGTAAATATTTTAGTCCGCAGAACTATTCCTTAATTTGTAAAGTATCGTGCCTTTTATCTTTTACGCAGTTAAAATTTACGCCATAAACAAACATTGTTTTTCACATACGGAAGTTACAACCATTGTCTATTAATTTAAAAAAAAATACTGCTCCGAATGACAGAGCGATTACATTATCTGTGACAAAGGCAGGCGCGGCTCGCGTCGCAAGTATTACGATCGTCAATTGTTTTCATCCAATTCGTTAATAAATGTTATTAAAATTGATACTTCATTTAATTTGGCGAACGCCTCCTTTGTTAAGCAATGCATACGGCATTTTGTTTCCAGTTTTAACATAGTTAAACGTGTTGAAATTCATTTACCATTATTTCAAAAATCACATCCATTGTAATAACGACCGCAGAATTAATACCAAAGTGTGTTGGAATTATGAATTTAATTTTACAATTCATTATTCAATTATAATATTTTCATATGAAGTAAAATTCTTTATGGTTTATTTTTTTTTTTAGTGCAAGAACATAAATTCTTTGTAACAATGGGAGATATTTAATTATGTGGACATTTATTAAGATGGAATGTTTAAAAGGGGATATAGTGGGTGAATTCATGTCGCCAGTGCGGACTGCGCAGTACATCTTATAAATGGGTCGCCACTTGTGTTCATTACTGACAGACTTCAGCTACGCTTTACGTTCAGCTGTTATTAATTCGATACAATTTAGTTTAATTAATTCTAAGGAATCTATTCAATGATAATTTAACTAGTGCTTTGATAGACTAGGATTTGATAGACTAGGTTACTTAGGCTTCTGGAAATCTAATAGATTGAGATCAATATCTCGTTAAACGTTAATTAATATTTCGCTACTGTTCACTCATACTGGTTTAACAATGAAAATGAGTGAAGTATTATTTGGATACCCATTTGACGTGTCTTTCTGAAACTAGACTTTAGCAAAACTCACATATTCTTGTACAAATACTAACAGTATCTAATTATGAAAATATTTTATAATTTATAAGATTAAA
>JAODUI010000025.1:4629418-4648060 GCA_027563995.1 Papilio gigon
TAGCAAAACTCACATATTCTTGTACAAATACTAACAGTATCTAATTATGAAAATATTTTATAATTTATAAGATTAAATCGAAGTCTCAATGGCAAACATCGTTTCGATGTTTTTATCATATTATTTTAACAAGTACCATCGACGGTACTTGTATAAATGATACCTTTTAAGAATTCTCTAGAGAAATTCCAACAGCGGAATAAAATCTATCTAATTGGGTGCACACAACGAAATACTCGACTTGAGCTGTTTATTGATCCCATGAAATATTGAAATAAAACGCTTTAATGAAACGTTAGAAGGACTTAAGCCTCTTAAAGACTCAAACGTGGAGGAACTTCTCTTGATGTTTTATTTTCTATAAACACGCGCTCGGAATTTATATTGATTTCTTTTTACTCGTTATTTTTTTTTGTAAGTTCTTTATTTTACTTTTGACATCTCTTATTATGTTTTTAAATTATTCAATAAAACTATTAGTCTATCTCAATGGAATTACTTTAGTGTTGTTTTTGTAGATTCAAATTTATCTTTGATGCAACGATTGAAATTAAAACAAAATGAAATTGGTTCGTACACGCAACACTGTCTGTGATAATACTATGTACGTTTTATACAATGTAGGGATCGGATGTGATGTGGACTGCCTGTTAGGTTGCATTAACAATTGATAAGCAAGTCATTGTCCATTGTAATTTTGTGTTATATTAACAAACTGGGTCTACGACAGTCAAGATTCAAATAAGGTCACACACATGCAAGCTGCCCTACCTAACGTGGATGCTTCGTGGACTTTGGACGCAAGTGTCTTCACATGAGTAGTAAGCTAATACGATGTGCTCGACTTATTGTCAATGCATAAGACAGTAATGTCATGGCCATCGATACTAATGTACGCACTCGTACGGTGGTTCTATGGTCCGATGTTATGAAGTAAGGGGAAGTGAGTGATGGTAGGCGTCGCAGATCGCATCAGTAAAATATCTGCAATAATAGATATTTAGGATGCCAAGCCAAGGTGAAAAAAAAAATGTTTTATAGACACATCAACACACAGAATTTTATGAATCGACAATGCAATGAAGCCAATAGTAAAGGCGGAAAGCTAATGTTGTTCGACATGTCGCTAGGGTCACACGTACCTAAGTAGAAGTTCCCTGAGTGTCGCCTCGTCCTCCTCCGTCGGCGCATATCGTGTCAGCTTGCCGCCGGCCTCCCGGGCCACATGTTCAGGTACCACTGTATCAAAACTCCTTGTTTATACTACTATCGCATCCATAGGCCGCCAACGCCCGTCAACGACCAACGAACCTTTCCTGCCAACTCCAGTCCCAGTTCTACTGCTAAATTATTATCCTACAACTAAACTGGCCACTGGAGAATACTAATCATATTATAAAACTTATATCCGACCCGACTTATAATACTTTATACATAGTCCTACTTCATTTTAGTATTCAATATTAACAGGAGGCTCACGATTGTGAGTGTAAATCTAAATAAATAATAAATCTTTTTCAAACTCTGTCTCCCAAGCGACATTAGAATTGTTTCATATTATATTTAATGAACGTAAATGATAATTGCGTATTACACCCGTTTGATTCTAACAATGTCATGAACCCGTACACATAACATCGAACCAAAGTAATTACCGTACTGTCAATCAGCGGCAATGGCCACGAACAACCGGTTCGTTAACAATTTTGAAAAAAAAAATCACGTTGCTCTCAACCTCGCCTAAAAGTTTTTTTTTAAATAAAACTTAAATAATTCCCTAAATGTTAAACTTACAAGCATAAATGTCTAGCTACGGGGACATATTACAATATATTTATATCAGATTTATAATTGTTGAAATTACAAATAAAAACATTTCATTTAACTAGCGTAAAAACAAATATGATTTTTGTATTGATACGTTGAATAGTTTTATATAACACAAGGCTATATACATTCATATTACATTTAATTCTAGTAACAAAGAACACGGAAAATGGAATAATATTTTATGAGTACTATTAAAAGCGTTTCATAAAACATTTATTGGCTTAAAGTGTAGAGCTAATCAAATTATGGTATAATATCTCCACTTAATTTAGGTCATTTGAAAATATGAAAATCGCTGTCAATATTAATGGGCTAGGTGAAGCTTTTTATCGGCAAACAACAGCCATTAATTCAAAATCGTCGATTTAATTGTAATCTAGATTTTATTTGGGCTGTACGCAAACATATGCACCATTTCGATTTATTTTAAAACAGACAAAGCCCGGTTACATCGTTAGATAATTTACGGGATTGGTAACAGTGCTCAGGTTTCCGTATAGCTGATGACTAAGTGCCGGTGGTTACCTGAAATTTGATCGATTGGTGAGTAAAGCGGGGGTTCGTCCCCGCCGGCGTGTTGGTGCTCAAGAAGACGATGACACGATTGTCTCATGAGCGCTCCCACACTGATGAACATATTATAATATAGTTTCTTAATTTTTATAATAAACAAAAAAAAATACTTGTAAGTCTGTCAATAGTCTAAATCTGATCGAACGCTTTTTATTGACTGTCCAATTGAAGTGTACCAAAATATCCCAAAAACAAAACATTTAATATACAAGACAAGATATATTTAACGATTAGGTTGTGTAAAATTTTCATATAAGTATTAAATACAGTTAAAAAAATGCATTGAATTTTCCAAAACATTACTATTAATTTGTGAAAGGGATTGGCTGCCATATCAAATATAGATGAACATCGTACCGGTCACTTTAGTCAATGCAAAATCACTTTGTAAAGTACTAAATAATTCAGTCATACATATGTATTCCGTTTATTTCCGTTTCCATAGCTCTATGAAATGATTAGCCGTAGTCCGATATCAATGGACACTCTATTCACAGTTCGCGTCGCAATATTGCATTGTGCTCATTTGATTAAACGCAGAAGTGATATAGAATTTGTGGAATTCCATAACAAGCGTACTTTGAAATATTGACTAAATGAAATATTAATCCATTCTGTAGAATTTCGCATCGCAGTATTGCTTTAATTGAACGCTTTCAATGCTTTCATTCAATTTGTACAGAATATGAAATGTTTAATATTTTGGTAACAATACGCTGATATTAATTTTTGTTTTAATACTATTTTTATGCTTTCAATAAAAAATAAGTTAGTAACGCGAACTAGTGACAGCTATAGACGTTATCTATGTTCTTTAAATTAATAATAAGACATATGACATTTTAAAGAATTTTGTTATTTTTAATAACTTATAAAAACGGTATAAACAACAGTGTCCCTACCTTTGTTCTAGTTATTGTCATTTGACTACAAGCGATGGCAGTTTCGACGACATTTTGTCTGAAACAAAGAAACAAAAGAATGTATTAAAAAAATTGAGATATAATGTGTACATTCATTGTCAATAATAATAGTTTGGTTACAAAAATTGAAACGCCCTAATTAACAAAAGATATTATTAAATGTTTAAATGCTGTTCAGTATTCGAACTTTCTTATTGCAATTATTTCAAAGTTAATAATTTCCAACAAGAAACTTTTGTAACTCAACATATATGCAAATTACTTGCAGAACAGTTGGACATATTCTCATGTCACTCTATAACCGTCCGCCCAACATACAATCACTGATGCTGATATAAATTTTATATCATTCTATACGGAATGACGTGAAACTTTGTATATTCTACTTAATTTTTTTTTTGTTAATTGACTTTCTATCACGGACATTGTACATATTGTGTGCAAACATTTTTATTTCTCTATCATTCAAACAACGGTAGTCTTTGTCGATTCGAATTTCAATGAGATATTGTCTCCAAACAATTTCCTTTGCATACAATAAATTATTGACGGCCCTATGGTGTCCGATATTCATTTCCTGTAACGGCAAGTTAGTTATACTGCAATTGACAGTGCGCTTGATGTCTATCTCGCAGTCAATTGTTCCCGGATTGAAGGTGTAAACAAAGGGGCGTTGCTATGTAATTGAAGTGTTTGCATGTCAATTGTTCGGTCTAACCGGTTACGTTATTCCAGCGATGACAGATCGGACGCCTCCGCTTCCGCAGACCACTTTCAGTTTCACCGTTTAAAAGCGTCGGGAATCGTATTACGGCCGGTTACGTTGCCTATCCGAAACACTCCACAAATCTGACACATTTTAGCTCGCCGGCTGTGGTCGAAATCGAAAGTGATTTCAAAATTAGCTTTATCGATTTAGATTTTCACTAATGTTATATCTACAAGTAGATTGTTTGGATTTTGCACTACCGATATTTATCTAACGTATTTTAAATATGTTTTTTTTTGTGTTTGATTTAAACTTATTAGTTGAAAAGATTAAAATTAATCTCTTAATTACATTTAGTTACTACAATTTACTACAATAAAGTGTACGTTGGCCGGCACGGTATCACAATAAATGTTGTTATATTGACTTTTGTTTTATAGTTGGTTTCATTTATATCACATTGTATAATTTTTATAAAAATGTGAGATTAAACGCTTGTAAATTAGAAATACCTTTATATTTTCCTATGATAAAGAACAAAGACGCCAATTAATTAAACTAGTAGAAAATGGAAGAGCTTTGAAAGTTAATAACGATGTTATTCTCATAGAAGTTCGCTTCGCCTTTTAAATTAGTACTTGCAATGCTTTGCGTCCTCGCCCTAAATAAAAATGCAGGCACACAGCACTTAAAAGTTAGTAATGAAAAGTTATGTTGATCCGAGTTTTTGTTCATTTATCTCTTTTTGTATCAAGGAGTAAGCACACTAGTGAATCCAGTTAGTACTTCTATGACCGACTTTGAGAGACTGGAATTCTGTTTTAGAAAAAAACTCTCGAACCGTGGTTTTCAATTGCGTGTTGCATTTAAATGCAGGTAATAATAGTTACGTCTTAAATTTAGCTATGAAATATGGTAACATGGAACAGATTATAGTAGCTTTGATCCGTCCGTATTGACTGACTATCAAATGTCCGCAAGGTTATAGAGATTTTTCGTAATTGTTTCTTTGGAATACAACAATGTAAAGTTACATCAAAAATCAGCAGCTGTGGCCAGTTAAATGTCTCTTGTCCATTTTATTACTATATCTTTTGTCTTTTATTTTATTTTACACATTAAAAAACTTTTTTTTGTTCTCCAGTACATGTTTAAACGTGACAGTTTTATTTAATAACAACTAACTTGATCATTGATCATTTTATTTTTTTCAAGTTTTTGATGTTCATTATGAATGCTAAACACAATTTTATTAATTTTAAACTAATTAGCATTATATAAGCGTAAAGGTAAAAATAAAATTGTTTTATACCAAAAGATTTGTTTGCATAACTTAATGTAATCTGATATAAAAAAAAAAAAAACATAGCACAAATATTTTTACAAAACATTAAAAGATAAAAAGTGTTTATATCTGACCTGCAAACCCAGGAGTTAGAAGAGTTGTACCGGGGAGAACAGAGGCGCTAAGTTAATGTCCGTTGTGGACCGAGCGGCTGTCGGCAGCGCAGGGACAGAAGGGAGACTGTTCGCTCCGCGGTGAGATTCGTCAGGCTCCGGCCGGGCCGCGCATGCGTCTGACCACCCAACAATATCTCAAACATGTAACCGTTCTCTGCACTTGTTTGCAACATAATAGGAAATGGGATAGCTTTGAGAGAGGGTAGAGAGAAGACAGCCCGGAACCTGAATACCCATTAATGGTCGGAAATAGAATTCATATTGAGCTGCTTTCAAAGTGCGACCAACTATATTCATGCTGCATTGTTCTTGTTAATATATAATAGGATTATTATTATCAAGGAACTATTATGTAGGAAACTTGATAATGACGCAAAACAAACTTTGCTATAAAATCCATATTCTGTTCATTAACTTAGGAACTTGTTTTCATTTCTTTCTTTTTATAGTTTCGTGACATTTTCTTGTCGGCGACGAAATACTTCTTTGTTTGTCAATGATTGTAAAAAAAAAACAAAATGAATTAAAGCATAGATTATTTGCGAATCGTGATAAAAAAAGTCAAATACCATCATGATGTATTAAAGCAAATTTCGGCGAAGCTTCAAAATGAACGTAATTTATTACATGATGCAACAGGTTAGCGGTACATAATTAAATTAATTAACTCGCACGATATCGACTCGGGCAATACAAAATTAGTAATAAATTTGTTATGAACCATAATTTGATTAATTTTTGTAACCTAAAATGTTACATAAAACGTTGAATTACAGAAGTTAATCTAAATTTCAAGTTATTCATTTTTCTATATAACCATAGACTTATTTAACGTATTGTATAATGTATTTATGTATACAATATCGATGACTATCAAATTTGCTGACAATTCAAGTTGATATTCTTGTAGAGCGGCCGTTGCTGATTTCAAAGGCTTATGTTAATTAAAATGTATATACATATACTAGCATATAAAAATGAGAAGCTTGAAACAAGATATGAATTATTCTTTTTTTGTTTACTAACTTGGAAAGTTACATTTGTAAGCTTCTACTACATAGTTGCATAAAAAAGAATTAATTAATTTACATTTGACGTCTTATTTTTTTTCATTTCTGTTAAATTTTACGAACAGCATTTTTGTAGTTACAATCGACATGTATTTTTTACATCACCCCCGAGGTCGGTGTGATCGTGCTACGAGCTTCGATCGAGGTCGTAGTGGGGCTACGAGCCACCGGCGCTACGAGCCGTAGCCTTCAATATTATTCTGTCTCATCGAGGTCTTTTATAATGGTTCCGTTTCACATTAAATCGTTATAGAACAATACTTATATGAAAAAAGGTGATAACTGAATATATAACTAGATGTATATATAAATAAAGATTTTGTCAGTACATAACGGTTTAGTTCGTCAACGTCAAAAGATGGCTTTAGTCCACCCTTCTCGTATTCAAGAGATAGTTACGAGTTACAACTCTTGAACAGTGCATTAGTAATGACAACTCTAAAGTACTTTCTTGCATAATAGTAAGTGGAGTTGAATTCAAAGACAATCTAAGTGAATAATGCAATGTAAAAGAGGTCTATCGTGACTTGCCGTCTTTTGAAGTACGAAGATTGGAAAATGTAGTTGCCATTGTTTGATATATTGCTCTTTGTGTTTATTTTTCAAATAATAATTATTTATGAACGGTACCGTAACTGAATAAACCTAAACACTTACTTTGATTGCCATTGATATAAAAATAAAACTATTTGTGTGTGTTTTAAACGGATATGTAGGAAACTGTGAATTTTACAATTTATATTAAATGCCTCGAAGCACAACCAATTCCATTTACAAAAATAAACGATTATTGGAAATCGGAACGCGGATATTTTTCCAGAGTGTAGAGTGGATTAACTATTGGATAACAGTTTTTAGATTGACTACGCATTTCCTTTTTTTAATATTCGTGATTGAAACTAAACTCAGTTTCAAGCGATTTCTAATTTTTATAAAACAACATTGTTATTTTTATAGAAAAGATCAGCAACTTTAAGAAGGAATATTGTTCGTAAAATAAATCCCAACCGGTTACAAATGAGATGTCACCAGAATATAGAAAACGGTGCTTCAAATCAATAGTCGTATCAAACCAAGATATACTGCGACATCTATTAATCGATATACAAAAATAAGGTGATATTAAATTAATGTGCAACCTGCCATTTTAAGGAGTTATACTGATGTAGGAGATTGGACAGGACATTTCAAGATATTTGTGATATCAATAAAAACACCCTTTGATTAAATCATTCCCTTTTTAATTAAAACAGTGCTACACCAACGCAATAAAATTTCACCCGGATCAAAGTATAGTCTGCATTGCATTCGTCTAAAATATTTTTACCTTTGAAGCACGTTTCGATTTCGCCAAAAACGTGAATGCAAATATTGCTTGAAATTTTTTCATTCTATCAAACTTGTTCACCTATGAAATATGCTCACCAATGCAAACAGAATCATGCTTTTTGAAATACAGAAATTAAAACAGAGCATGAATATTCCAAATTTAAAAATGTTTATGTTTTGGACGTAAAACATAAACCTAGTTTTGGAATCGGATCGATAACAAAGAATTACAATCGTCTTTTGTATAATGGTATGTAGTTGTAGAAGTTTGTAACAAGGATACACGTGAGTTAAGCCGTTTTATAAGTAGTATAGTGAAATGCGTTACAAAAGTCTTAATAGTTTAAGAAGGAGGGTTTTGTAAGGAATCATCTTAGTAACATTTATTTAACGAGACCAAACGAAACCAGATAAAATAAATATTTTTACACGGAATAGAACATTAATGCAAGTTCCCTTCTCATGCTGTTTTCATGATTATAACGTGTTCGCCTGTATTTATAATATCCGCTTCACCTCGTAGTCGCATAGTACCATCAGTTTAATTATCATTTGCAGCAAGTCGTTAGTCAGAGAAAACGCTTTCCCCTAAAGCCTTTCAAACATAATTGAAGTAGTTAACTGAGGCGCTCGTACCGTAATAGCTCTTCTATAGCTGAATTGATCATTGAAGTTAAGCTGTATTGAACGGACGGCCTTTGGAGATCAATTTGATAAAATTTATTTCTCGACTGAACGAACGCATATTACAACAGGCTAGTATAACAATAAGCTGAACGCCACCTACACTGCAGAGGAGAACACGATGTGAATGACATCACGCTCTTTGTAACCTAACCTAGCATTAGTACAATAAGAGGTCACAAAGAAAGGAACATATTTGTTTATATTAATTATATTAGTAATATAATTATTGCAACAGACTATTGAATTACAGAAGCGCATTCGCCACCGGAATGGTGGAGTATGACGTTGCGGTTATCGGGAATTTCATGATCGTCTGTACTGTACCGAGCATTCCTTGTTATATTAAATTATGTTCCAATGATGCATCTAAACTCATAGTACGGAGTATATTGTATATATGTTCTCATAAAAGAGGAACTCTGATACAGTTACTTAGTATACAAGTATCAGTATTCGATTTATTTAATCAAAAACATCGTTTGAAAATTCCAACATAAAACTAATGAACAAATGAAAGTAAATTAAGAACAATCAATTGATGGTATTTATTTGTCCACGCCGCAAATGAAATGAAACTGAGCGTTGTGCGATGTTGCAAAAAACAAAATACTTCCATGCTTCCACTTCCCTTTCACAGCTCCAGTAACTGGTTCAAAGCGGATGTGTGGCAGCACATTTATTTTTATTTGAATAGGCGCTGTCTCTATGAAATATAAACTACTATTTTAACAAGAGTAACAATTAACTATACGATTTATACAATGTTATTTGTTACTTTGTTGCACGGCGCTACTATTGATTATATTAAACTTTTTTATTGAGTATGAAATATTGAAAACGAACACAGTTTGCGTCGTTCTTTTTACATTTGTCGTTTCAAATAACGTGGAATAAAGAAGTGAATTTATTTCTTGACGTGATCAATAAATTTTTGTCGAGCCAGTTTGGAAAAGCCCGTGATGTGACAAATCGGTTCAGTACGTTTCGATTATTCTAAATTAAACATAGAATGACATACATCAGAATGTGAATACAATTTGTGTATTCATACTATAATTTCGAATTCAGATCACTAAGAGAAAATCTTAGTAGTACGGAAAGTGTTAAGTATCACACTAGGAGAATGTCTAAATACTTTTTAAGAATGTTAGATATTGTCAGGTTTGAAGTCGCACAGCCAGAATATAACGTATTGTTGTTAACGATCGACTGGTTCTTGGTGTTAATTGCATTATTTTGTATGTAAGTATAGTTTAATAAAATGTTAGCAATATAATTTTAGTTATTAAAATGTTTGCTACTGATACTGAAAAATAAATATGACTTGAAACTTATTAAAATAATTTTGCAATGTAAACATTTTGGGTGTCGTAACTCTCTGTTGCCTCTACTCTGTTGGCTTGTTTGTGTTTGTTCACCCTCTACTTTTAACATTACCCTAACTCCCAATGGATTCTGTTGACGGTAAAATTTAACTGCAACGAGAAGTACACAGTTTTATGTAAATAGCTTTACGTAAACACGTTTGTTAGCCACGGCCGAACTATTAGACAGCGTTAAATAATATTTCATATAATAATCTGTAATATATAATATGTAATACAAAAATGAATCTATGAATGTGTTGCTAAGCGAAAATCTCGAGAGAATCTGAACCGATATGTTATTCAGAATATTCCTTGAAGTGTGAAAATGGTTCTTAAGGAGACAAAAATTAACACATGGAGTGTTAGGTGGCAAGAAATGTACCCGGTAAGCTAGCTATTAACAGAAATATCATCAAGACGTTGTTAGTATGTTTATTTGATGGTTTTATTCAAGTTTATAACCAAGGCACGACAAAATGTCTAAGTATTTACGTATATAAGTAAAACAAAATTTACTTACATTAGTGGAGTTGGCAATATGTTAACGACTTTATATCTCGTAAAGTATCTTTGCGGGGTGCACTCTGTTGAATTAGTTGAAAAACGGAGAGATCTTCTCCATCTGAACTTAGTACTGACGTCTCGTTTCTTGAAAGAAGTAAAGTCAAGTAAAGGACAAATAGACTTCTCGTAGAAGTAGTATGTAGGTGGTGTTATATTTAAATCTTAATGTGAACTGTATTTTTTTTATATAGCTTATTTATTTTACTTGATTTTTTTGTAAAATTTAATAGTTTACAATTTTGTTAATAACTTTTAAAAACTATAATTTTACCAATATACGAGAGTAGTGTGTTATAAAGTAACGATTTTTGTTATGAAAATAATATAAATGATTATTTTTGTTTATTTATTTATTCACATAATGTATAATACCTTAACAGAACACGTTTCAATGCGATGGTTTACAATTTCAACTGTTCATAAGTATCATTCAACTTTAGTAAGTATTCTCATCTAATACTTTATATATCTATGATGGAACATAAGCCTCTTCTTTGAATTGAAACATACCACTCGCAGAAGCAAAATAATCCGCTTTAAAATAAGGGGCAAACAGTGGGCTTTTCTTTTAAGTTCCTCTCAAAAGCTTCAGAAAACTTGTGCAGCGAAACAAACAACAAAATATACTTACGAGATACTGCCTTAGAGTGCACAAATAAGCCAACTTAGAATTGTTAACTGATCATTATCATCTCTGAAACTGATATTATAGGAAACTACAGTTTCCTTTGTCTGATGCTACATTGCTGATGAATATTTAAACATGAATTATTTTTACTCAACAATATTGTATTTCAAAAGTCCGTTAAACATGCTTTCAAGTGAATAGTCCACTGATTCCATTACGTAACAAAGCTGTAGCGTATCACACTGTATGACATGAAACGAAAATAAATGAACATCGTTTTGCAGCAAATAATAGTCCAAATATTAAGGTACTGTAAAAGTAATAACAGCCCTTACTTGGAAACAACTGTAATGAAATCAACTGTATAAAGAAAATCAGCAAATATAGTTTATTTGCAAGAAAATATTTACGTAGAAATATTACTCTACTACCTACCCTCTCCGTCTCGTTGCTTATTAATCTTGTTTATGTCCCTTAGGAACGAACTCATGGTCTTTTTAAATAATTGACATATTAACAATAAAGTTGGATTTGATAAATATGTCACGACAATATCCTAAACATGCAACTCAATGCACGTGGCCTATGGTCTATTAGTTATTCGTATCCATTGTCTGCTGGTAAAACTACTTCAAATTAATATTTTGTACTGGTATATAAATCTGTTGAGAATTTCCCTCTCTTTTGCTTTACACTGCTTTGTAATAAGTGAACTTGCTATTTCAGTCTACAATTTCCTACGTTAGGTAGATTCATCGAAATAGAGCCGACAAATGGACAGTTGTGTGAACGGGCATTTAAGTCTAGAGATTTAACAGAAAACATTTACGTGAATAGAGAGCACGCATCAATAGTACTCGTTCAGTAAACGTGCCGTAAATTGAGCTTTCAATTTACACGTCACAAATTACACAGTAGATTCCCGATGTCTAGTCAAAGAGACGCAGCTCGGTAAAACACCGGGTACAACGGTCATCCATCGTTCAAACTAAATTTAAAAAACGAACAACATTCCGATAAAAAAGGGAACACACGTTGCAAGTTACTCGTTCGCCACTCATTCTTTACGGAAAATTATAATAGATTTTTACCGGCGTATACTTCGACCATTTTGTTATACAATTTAATACAAAGGAAACTTCAACTTTTTCTTGTAAACATAATACATAAATTCATTAACTCATCGTTCGTGTTTTTATTCACAATTACGTTTACCGTGTTTGCTTATTATATTGCTTTTATTTACGATGCAGTAAACAATTCAAACGGAATTTATTTCATACTAACCGTCTATTTAAGTCAATTGACCCTAGATAAAAATAATCAATGACGGATATTCTCATCTATGAACAAAAGGTATATATTTTTAGCTCTACAACTCTATTTTAGGTTGCCGATGAAAGTGAGGGCGTGATCAGTTCCGTTGAGGCGAGTCAAAATAAACAACAACGTATATCTACATAGTAGCGGGTAAATGAACTTCGATACGAACGTTGAATCGACCTAGACCACGTATTTCTGTCACCACTCACACTATCAGATTGACGTACATCCTATCAATGGCGTTGAGCATTCTTTACGGACAAATAATGTAGGTCACATTTACTACGTTTGAATTAAGATTTAACTCAATTTACCGAATCATAAAATTGTTAATTTCGGTCTTATATATTAGGGAATTAATTTATATCGACGAAATTAATCTAAGTGTTAAACGTATCTAAGTAATGATAAAAATGTGAATTAAGTAAAATATTAAAAGATTTCTTTAATACACAAAGATATTAGGAAGTGTATCAATAAAATATGAATCCGTATTTGCATGAACGGTGTTCCGTGGAGCGGAGAAATGGAATCGATCCGAGGCAGCCGGCCGCACCCCGGTCGCCGTTACACCTAGTTGCCGCCCCACGGATTCTATCTCGCGAGCTTTTCTCACGATAACTACAGCATTCAGCATCATTGAAAGGAAATTTATTGAATACAACATCAGATTTGTTCAATTTGTTTCGCTGTCGATTGAGCCGACTACAGGTTTCCGATGCGCAGTCCATTGGACATTTTACATCGGATTAGTGAACAACATTTATAAATTGTATAAAGATAGTTAATACACAGTAATTAGTGTAGTTAGCACATTTGTTAGTCTAACTTAAACGACCCCTAAATCTAAACTTAGCGTAGCCTATACTGTATTCCAAACAGTAGTCTATGTTTAAAATTTTAACCACATCCTTTTAACGTTGTAGTAACTTGTTGACATGCATACATCTAAACTTTCGTATTTACAATAAGCCCCGATGTTTTCCTAACAAATTGGTGCCGTCACCGGAGTTTAGAAGTTCCAAATTATTTTGTAAAAATAGCTCACGAAAGCTACGACAATTGAATTTATATTAGCATGGTATTTAGGTACACTTTTAGTAATAGGTTAGACTCCAAGCCCCTCAGCGGGACATATCAGATGATTATATTCAATATAATATTCAGATGTACGTATTTTTAAATAAAGTAATACTAAAATATCGAATAACATGTATCGGCCAGTGTTTTACACAGGCTGTGAAACGTTATCTCGTTATATAATTACCGAATTTTAGTGCAAGTTTAATTGGTAAAATCGAGTGAGTTTCCCAATTAAAATGATTCAATGGATATATCGATGCTTGCTGTATTCATTTAACAGCCCAGTCTCGAAAATATAGTTCGTATATTTCAATAGATTTTTGTAATTAAGCCCAACAAATGATTTCGAATTGCAATGTTCAGGTTTTGTTTAAACGAAATTGTATTCATAAAAATAGTAACATGTATATATATATATATGTGTGTGCTACTGATTTCAAAGTTCTTCATATAGATAATATTATCGTACAGTTTTGTATGGTGATATTACCCTTGAAAAAATGGTAATCAATCGATTCAATTGAGTTTTTATTTAGATGTACATGTCTGCTGTTAATTAATTATATAAATTCTTTGACAGTATTTTTAAATACAATACCTACAGAATGACATTATCGAACTCTTTTTATTAAACGGCTTTTATTAACCCGTAGTCATCTGAATTTGTTTTAATGACAAAATATTTTTTTGTCGTTTTCAAATTTTCAAAAATAGATATTATTAGTGGAGCTATTTTAAATAAATAATAATAATTATAATAATGGTATTACCTATGTATATCTTATTTGTTATATATGTTGTGTTGTATATTTTATAATTTAATATTATTTTCATCAATTCTATATAATGGACAGCCAGACGGAGACTAAACATTGAAATGCACCATAATAATAATTAATTTATTCCATTTGAAATTAGAATAAATTACAATAACCTTACAATACATATACAATAATGAAAAAACTAAACATAAAATAATAAAAAAAAAATTGAACATAAGAAAGTAGCAAAAAAAGATGACCAAGAAATACGTCGCTATGTGATGCATTGCCAAAAAGATTTAATCCTTTGCTGAACATATATGCAAATAACGATAATAGTTGACGATGACCGATTAATTCTCCATATTAAACGGCCGCCGTTTCAATGACTTGATCAATTGAGTTACGAATGATATTACCTCGACGGTCTGCACTCAGTTTAACTAAGTTATCGTATCAATGCGTCTAATCTCGGGATTTGAATTATCGATTAACACGTTCGCTGCGAAACGAGGTCTAAATCATCCCCGATACAACTACACTTCGGTGCGAAGGGTATAACTTTGTTAAAGGAAGTGGGGTCTAATGGACCGCGTGTCCTACTAACGTCTAGTCACGGAGCGGGTCGATAACTCCTCGTATAGGAGGAACGGAAAGTACGGAAAAATTGATGCCGCAGCGAACGTGTTAAATAGTTAGTGAGTTAAACTTTGTAAGAGTGATCATCCGTCATAATTATTGTAAATGTTTGTTACTTGTAATCAATCATTCTAATAAAAAAAAGCGTGAGCGTCTGTGGCGCAGTTGTTAAGCGCTTGACCGGACCGGACCGTAATCGATATTTTCCCGGTTCGATTCCTACCATGCCAATGTGTTTTTCAATTTTCGAATTGCATATGTACATTATCAGACGCCCTTACGGTGAATGAAAATATCGTGATGGAACCTGCACATATCGGCGAAGATATTCAAAGATATGTGTGAAGTCAACCAACACGCACTAGGCCAGCGTGGTTGGCTATGGCCTAGTCAACCCTAAAAATAGGATAGGCTCTGAGCCCCTCGGTGGGGATGTATAATGAGCTAGAAAAAAATAAGAATTTATCATATTTTTAAGAGCTTAAATCATATTTATTTATACTACTGTTAAGTTAAAACTCTTCAGTTGTTTGAACTTGTGCATAAGCGAGTTTAAATAAAAATATTCGACAGTTATCAGATTTATTTTCAATATACGAGTGATCAATAGTTTCCAATTTTAACCTCGTGTTCCGAACGGCGTTTACACCAATTATCAGTATTGGACGCTGAAAACGATCCTCGTTGCATCAAAGAACCGATTTGTATACTAACAATTTTCGAACTAAAGAATATTGCTACTAAAATTATTGGAACAACCTTTATACTAACCCTTGTTTTTCGTAAGGGAAATTCAATTTACGGTAAATGACTAGAATTCTCTACAATTCTTTACGGGTATTTGCATTCATTATTCTGCTACTGAATTTATATGACGATCAATTGATTGGTTGTTAACCGAACTTGTTTGTTTTTCTTAACTTAATGTATTGTTTAACGTAGTATGACAAATAATAACATAGTGTAGGGGTATCAGTAATAACTGATTTTCCCTTCTTAGTATCGGAAACCTATTGATACGACACATTGATATTTTAAAAAATTATATTTTTATTTTAAGCTGAAACCCGAACACAAACTAGATTAAAATCGTTTTAAAGGAATTGTTAAATGACCAGATGTAAAACCTCTTTTCAACTAGCGACTGCTAATTCTAGGAAGCTGGTATGTAGTTCATGCATTGCTTGAATAGTTAGTTCGCGGTCGCTTTGTGCACGGCATCTAAGTAGCGGCTATACATAATGGTATTCCTTTTCCTATATAAATTAAAGCATATTTAATATTCATAAAATATTTAATTCAATAATCTCACTTAAAATATTTCCCAAATCACACGCTCGAGGCTTTATTTGCCTCTCAGGCATTCTTAGATAATTTCCATGTCAGAAAATATTATATACGTGTCCATTGGAAAATATATTTTACGTGAAAATAACTGTCGGTTTCCACTGCGGAAATATTAAAGGATCTTAAAGTCTCTTCCATTGCTTCTAAAAAAATAAAAAACATGTATTTTTATTCATTCATATGAAAGAAAGTTTTTAACGAAGTTCTAGTAATGAACATCGAAGTTTTCAGACATATTTTAGGAAATAACTAGTTGTCAACATTAAATTTAACAAAAATGTTTCGCCCATATATGACTTTTGTTACCAAGTTAGAAAAAAAGCTAGTTTTTTTTTACATTTAAATTTATGTTAAAACCAATTAGGTACCCGTGCTTAAAAAGTATCAAGCTACACCGTTTTCGGATATTCAGATGAACGCCGCGCGGAGTGAAATCAATATAGTGAACAGACAAAGGGCGTGGAGTCTGGTTAAGCTTCGTTAGGCGCTCCAGGGCCCATCGTATCGCCGATCCAACTGTATTGTTACCTGGCGCACAATATCCTACTGTTAATACGTAACTACAATATCAATATCTGTCAATGGTGAATTATCGAAACGCTACACGTGACAATATTGATTTTTATTAACCGACGAGTTAGTGCGGACGGCAGGAAGTCGTTGGATGCGGGGAGCGGAGGACCGCATACTGTGGAAGGCATTGGGAAAGGCCTATGCCCAACAGTTGGCAGACAGAGGCTGATAATGATGATTATGATGACATAGAAAATAAAAATGATTTGATTATACGTTCTTATTTTATGTCCACACTACCATCTTCATAATTGTATTCTAAGTTTACTTCTTTCTTCCAAGAAAGAGAGTGAAATTTGCTTTTAAAACAAAGGAAAATAATAACTGTTTAGCATTTGTTTGACTCCCACCTTACCTGTTTTTTTTTTTATTTATGGTAACACGTCACAAATATATAAACACGACACATGTTTATTGAAGTAAAGATGTTAACTTGGTTACAATTTTCCAGACTGTTTGTGCAAAATATGAGAAAAACATAGCAACTTAGATTTAAACCTGCATATGAATGATGATTGAATGAAGTCTGTCTTTAAACTAACTAACTGATCTTATTTATAAAATGTTCTGAAGTTATTGAATCAATTGAATATCAACATTTTGGTAAATGAGTCTATTGCTGCCAGCGTGAGGCGAGTTCTGGATGTGAAAAGAGCACAGAGAAATGAAGATGATTTAAATACGTATATAAATAGCTACAAAGTTTCAAAGGTTCCTTTATTACTGCTAAAAATAGAGAAGAGCAATCATAGAGCTGTTAGATGCGATCAAGTTGCGAGGACGCGGACGCGGACGCGGCGGGTTGAAAGTAAGTAATAGGAGTAATAATACCTTACGTTGGAGCGTAATAAGCTTCGTATTAAATTAGAGACGACGTTCTCGAGGAACGTGGAGAACATTTTGAAATTTATTTTATGTTCTAAAAAATACGATGCAAGAGAAATTACACCACCAAGAGAGTGGACTGGTTGACCTGGCGTTATCAACTATCGTAAATGAAATGCGGCTAGGTAGTTAATCTGCATATTCGGATGTCTATGGGTAACATTCACTTCGCTATTTTGGCGAATTCATAAGGCTGTTTGCCCCTTGCACCAACTAATTTATATAAAAAAAATAGTCAAGAGCGAAGGTCGTCATAAAACGAATATATGGCAAAGTAACAAATGTCATTTCGTTAGTTGCATGTCAACATTACGATATATTCCTAAAAATATACATATGTATGTCCATTCCTCTTTGGACGTTGACGTGCGCCACTCGTTCAGTCGCGCTCTCCAATAGGTGACGTTTTGCAACTGGCCACGAGTGCTTGCGTTCCCGCTGGAATAAATTTATTTTCATGAATTTTGCGGTGAGCCGTGAGTGTGTCGGCTCGTTCCTTTACAGTGGCGTTAATGCACTAATTTTGCGGCTACCAAACTCATATCATGTAACAATACCTCTCGACACTTTAAAACCATTAAAGCATTATTAACGCATGATATTTTCGTACAATTTTATCTGAATTAAATTTATTATGAAAACGTGTGTAACTTTTAATAATCGGATTGAATAGATTGTAAGCACAAAAATTATGAAGTGCATAAGTTTGTATGTTGCATATTATCTTCTGATGGTCTCCTTTACTTGGTACAGTAAACTTTGAATGAGGAAATATAATTTACTGTTAGCCAAGGGAGCCTGTACCTTTCATATATATTTAACAAGTTTGTCTGGAGTTTGTTATATCATCAGCTTATTCCACGTCCCCATTGAGAGGCTTGGAGCCTAAC
>JAODUI010000025.1:4650005-4660450 GCA_027563995.1 Papilio gigon
GTGATTAGACCAGAGTCAACTGGCGCAGGCGCAAGTTGGTTAACATCACACTTATCTTTTAATTTCTTTATCTTAATGACTGCATTGCGATGTTTTCCTTCACAGTATGAAATCAAGATAACTGAACATGAAAATTTGGCAAAACTAAAACCAAATTAATAGATATATGATGGAAGTCGAACTGCGACTGTCGAGTTCAAAGTACCTAGCAACTGTTCCACCGACGCTATTACGGGTACACCGTACTCATTTTACAACGAGTATTGAGAAAGCTACATTTTCATTATATGTAACATTTTTCTCTTTCAGATGTCGCGGTCGTGATAAGCCGCGATTGCGCGATTGCAAATGAGCGGTACCAGGAAAACTTCAATTGAGAAATTATGGACCTTTTGTTTGAACGTCCACAAGCAATAATTAGCGTGTTTGTGTTACACCGTCGGCCTTCTTTTTTTTTCTTTTATTATAACTCCTACAGATATTGGAGTTGAGATTTCATTAGTCTAATTGATGATTCTATCTTATTGAGTTTTAATTATTCTTAATATGGAAAAAGAACTGCGACGCAAATACATTATTTTCGTTGTGGTCTCGTATTCGTTTATAAAGTTATTGTTTATATGTCGTTTAGAATTTTACTTAAAATACTCTTTAACGAATAGTGAATTAGGTTGATAAGTTATTCAATACTAACATGAAGAGGTATGCTTGTATACTCGAATTATGTCAACAACATTAATCGAAATTGCATGTTGGGAACGCAAGCGGCTACAATCAAATCAGACTAAACAATGAATTACGCGTAGTACCTATCCAACTACGGTGTTACAATTAACGTCAGTAATTACACATGGCTTGTACACATTCGAATATGCCTTTGAATTTACATTGAAAATCTATATTATATGTTTCATTTTATTTTAAAGATAATGAACGACGTAGCACATATCAAATGACTATCGTCAGTGCAAAATGAATATTTTATCTAGCTATTAAAAATACAGTTTCATTTGACAGTTTTACGTTTAACAAGCAAATGGAACGTGGAATAAGCTGCGATCGTTAACTTAATAATTCATTTGATTCCTGACGTTATTAGCAATTCCGGCCGAGGTTTGATGAATAAAACAAATATTGCATGCATTTTACAGACTCTATTTTCAGTACACGGACCACATTAAGCCGGCCGCACACCTTCAGCTTTAAGTGAACACTCGAACTGTACAGTTAAAAGTTGCGTTTCTAGTTAGAACTAAAAATTGTACAGTTTAAGAGACAGTTGCCTACACATGTATAAACTGCACAGTGCGGTCATGCTGTTTACAGTTAAGATTTTAAAAAGATGCATCAGAATATGTTGAATGCCAAATCTAGTTAAATGAATCTATAAAGAAGTTCATTAGAAACTTTTTGCTCAGACTAAGTGTAAGTTTTGTGTTTTTATCACCTAGTTCTAGTATTGTGTCCCCCGTCTAACCCCGCGCACGACGCTCGCGTGCATCGCTTCTAGTAGCCACGCCTGTTATCCGCCCATTCCCGGAAACGATACCAGGTCCGCTCACTCGATATGCATTCTTGCCCTTAAGAATCACAACAAAATACTAACATTTGGTAAGATACATCAGCGGATAGGGGTCTTCATATCTCTTATGCAGATGTTTTGTTAGAGTACGCATCAGTACAAATGGGTGACGAAACAATCTTTGCCATTTTTAATGGTAAATACTTCTTCTATGATAAGGGTCTTTAATTATATGATTGTTTCATATAGAAATACAAATACATATTTACCTCCCTTTGTGCATGTAACAGGAAGGGTAACGATATGAAAAAAAAGTGTGGGGAATGGAAAGTACACGCCCGCGGCACCTCACTCGTCAGACGACTTTTCAATTATTTTCAAAGACTACGTTTTCACTCAACTCTAGGCTGGATTGTGTTCAAGCTTACATATTTGATTTGTTGACAATATACAGAACTGCATCTTGGCAATATAAAAATATAGTGAATAAACTAAAAGTTATACTCTATAACTATTAAAATAATTTTAACTGTCAACTGAATAAAGAAAACGTAAATTTTGGAGAGCGCGGCTCGCCCTGGACGTTCTGTGTGAAATCAACACAAGACATTATTTAGTCTTCCTAATAGATCTTAATTACAAGTATTGTTAAGGTTTAATTTTATTTTACCCCTTCTATTTCCGGTCCAAATAAACTTGACTAATTATAAATTAAAGTAATTAATATTCGATAAATGACAGTGAATTGAGTAAAACAAGATTTCTTATTGCTTATTGAAGACGTTAAGGTCGTTGCTACGTGTTGTATTTATCGCAACACAACGTTTATCTCGTGGTAGGAGCCGGAAAATAATGTCGCGTATAAATTTTCTCGTGTTGCATATTCATTAACACATTTCATTTAGCATGTTCATCCGCAGGCATCGACCACCGACCGTCCGCAAACATTTGTCGGGCGTTGCATCGTTTAGTGCGAGATTGAACTTTTGTTCTAAATTACTTTCGAATAGAGACGACACTTTTAAATGAATACTAACTCCTCAAATGTCTCAACCGTCACAGAAATCCATGTCTACGGAGAACATGAAGGGTAACACTATTTTTAATTGTTAGTCGAGTAAAATATAGTCCGTATATATACTAAACATAGTAAATTTATTGTAGTTGTCTTATCTGTGTGGTTCTACGAATTTCTACATTGTATGCGGAATTCTAGGTCAGTTTGAGTCCACTTAGAAGTTGAATATTTTAAAGATGCTGCTCCAGGGCACGTAGTAGACCTATGTGCCCAACATATAGTTCAACTGAGACACTTTAAGGAGTATTTAAACATTAAAATTCAACGATCATGCGCTCTCATATAAAAGTCCACTGGCGATGCAATGCGGTTTTGCCAAATGAACAATACAAGTGGGACATCTGAGACAAATATCCATACAAAACAACTTGCTGGGACTTCTATAAATCGTTATCTACTTGTCTAATCTTTTACTAACACCATCATAACAGATGTTTGTACTTTTGTTTTTTTATGTGTTTATAAACAATAAAATAAGTTTCGATGAAATTGTAGTTTTGCAGAGAAGGTCAGTGTTAAATGGACGAACATTAGGCGTATTGATAAGATACAAATATTTGTCTATGAGCCTACGAAGGTACACTTTTATAGTTATCAATGAATACTTAACAACCTAACATGTAAATAGTATTAAGTACCTATCCGATATTCTAATAAATTACGTGACCTAATTACATTTGTTAATGATTAGCACTTAAATGCGTTTATCGTCCGCGTTACAGCAAGCCGCGAAAATTCAAAGCGTATTTATCATGTAAATGTGACGTCTAGTAAGTTACCGGACGTTCGAATAATAGGCTGTATCACGTATAGATAGAGGTGGTTCATGTAAGCTCGGGCTACTACGTAAAATACGAGACAGGCAATGCAGGGGATGCGCTCTGCGGTTCCACAAACTACGTCACGGTGGGAGGGGCCGCCCCTGACGCATTCCTCCCCCCTGGCCGCTGGCCCCGCTCCGGCTAGGTGCGCCGCCGACCCTAGTTTCAGTATCAACACGATACTGGAAGTTTTGCACTTGGCAATAAAACAAAATGATATTTTATTTATCATCATATTTTGCACTTAAAAAAAACCGTGATTATTAAACATTTTGTTTACGGATGTCATACATTAAAATTCTCCAAAAAAGCGAAGTGACCGCTACCCATGGATAAGCATGGATAGATTAAAAAAAAGAGGTACCGATGTATAGAAAAAAGATATTAGCGTTCTGTTCTCCGCGAAATCCAATGGGCATGGTTGGGTAGGTTACTAAAATTTAGCGTCCTGCACGCATAGTCAAACGGTAAGTGGAATTATTTCCACTTCACGCCTGCCTTCTGTTCGTCCGTGGTATTACATCGGTCGCGCGGGCCATTCGTGCAACAGATGTTGCGGGCTGTACCACTGTTAAATTTTGTACAAAAGTACTATATACTTTCCATTTATAGAGTAACTGATTAAATAACAAATTACACGATTAAATATATGCATATTTGTTTAGTAAATGCTCCACATATGTATGTACACATATGTAAAGTTGCAATGCGGCCGAGCGCGCCTCGACTATGTTCGTTTGCTTTTCAAAGTTTATACAAATAGCTGTCGTGTACGCGCATAATCTTTTACTGAAATTGTGTAAATATTGCCAAATTTCATGTTTAACTCATTAAACCTAACAAAAACAAATCTTACTTAAACTTTATTGCATTAATTTTAATCTGTAATATATATTTTAATTTTTACCACATTAAAGAAAAAACGGTAACATTACCCTTTTGGAATCTTCATAGAAATATTTTTGTTCGTGAAGATTCTATTTATCTTTTAATTAATTGTTTGAGTTTTTTTTAAGTATTTGTAAGTTTAATGACTTGACCTCATCGAAATCGAAATGAGTACTAAAGTAAATTTGTATTAAAGATTCAAATATTCACTTCTTGAAATTTCATAGCACAAATCTACCGTAGCATGCCCTAACAAAATGAATACCAAAAATATAGTTAACAAAGTAGATAGAATATCCGGTAAGTTTAATGCAGCAAAGATTAATTTGACCCAAATGTTTACTTATGTAGGCCAGTCAATGCATGCAAAACAATGCTAAACAACCAATTTCTTAGTGCAACAATAGTGTTACGAGGGCAATATTGCCAGCGCCCACGGCCGCTCGTTAATATCTGCCTAGCAATACAGTATCAGCGGGCGCCTGCTATTATAAAGCTCTCACTGCAAATGCATTGGTAACAGCTTCAATGACATTTTGGCTGTAACGCGTTAAAACAATGTACCGTTTATAGGCAAAGTTTTAAAAAAATTATCTAATTATGTCAGTGCCCAACCCACACCACAACCCTACTCCGAATGGACGTACAAATGCGACTGGTTTTTGAATTTGTCAAATTTAAAAAGACAGGAATGGTTGCAACATTCTATCCCTTCTTCCTGCATGTTTGAAGGCATCCAGACGCTTTATAAAATTTTTAATTCTTATTCAAACAGAAATTGCAACAAAGTATTTCATACAACTGTTTAATATAAACGGAAATTAGTGATTTTGGAATTAAAAAAAAATTACTTATTATAAAATAACGCCAATGCTAATAACCTAGTGGTTAAGGATACGGACGGTAGCGGGTTCGAATCCCGGCATTCCACAAGCACATAAGCTTTTTCAAGCTTACCAGAAATTAATACAAGAAAAATTAATAATTGAAGAAAAATCTACTAATGCTTTATAAAAAAAATGTAATAAATCTTACCCATCCCTAAAGGTATATAAACCTTTGCTCATAATATCTGATAGACAAAACTCCTTGGCGTGGCACCAATAGGCGGTAAGGTTCAATAAATATACATCTTTAATTCACTGTAATCTTAATGAAATATCAACAATTTATGTGCAACTTGTAACATTTATTACCACAATGGTTAACGGTTATTAAGCAATATTATTTTTAAATATTCATATCTATTCATAAATACGAGAGGAATGATAATTTATTATTGTACACACATTTCATATAAGTCTGTTTGTTTTATAGTAAATTATAATTAAAAAGCATACACTTTAAATTAAATGCTGTTTTATGAGTATGTATTAATTGGCACAGGCGAGAACTTTGAAGTTTCTATGACCATTGAAAAGTCTTAAATGTTAGTACGCTTTTGCTATTGATGAAATGTCACGATTTAACACAACTGAACGGATAATTGTAAATCGGATTACTAACTATAGTATTATCGCGGGCCAATTCACAACGATTAATGTACGCAGTCTGTTTATTGCATTGAAATGTAATCCTTTTTGATCTAAAATCCAACACAAGAGAAATTGTTAAATAAATGATTTATGTCTTATATACAATACATTTAAATAATATAGAACATTTATTATGTAATTACAATGTGAAGAAAGTTAGAATTATCCGTAGAGGATATGTAATCGAACGGCGCTTTACAAATTTGATGTAAAATGGTATTTTAACCATGTCTAAAAATTTCAGGTCTACGAGAATTGTTGTATTCTTGACTATATTTGTTTCAGTTGTAATCTACTAAGCTTTGATTTTGGTAGGGTTAAAACTCTAGAAATTACTAAGACACAATAAACACACAAAATAATGTTAATAGAATTTAAAAATTCTTGAGTTTATCAGTTGGAATAAAATTATTTGACAACAGTTTACCGTTTACACTATTTTTGATTTTGGATTTGCAATCAGATGTTATCGGAGCCTGAGAAGGCAAGGTCACCTTTAAAAATGTAAAAAGATAATGTGTTTTATGTACCAAAAATGTACACTGGTTTTATCCTTTATTTTAGTAAAGATTATAGGTTTTTTATATCGAAACTGTACGAAGAATTTGACTGATTCACTTTATCCTAGAATATAGTAAAACTGTACTGCTTTGTTTTGACGTAAATTGTATACAAGTATCAGAGCGGTGTAATTCTATGTTTTATAATTGAATTATTAAATTTGTTGAATTATTAATTTGGTCATTTCGGTACTCGGAGATAGTTAATAACGTTGGTATCGTATAAATGTGCGTTCCCATGTTTTGGACTTAGAGCGTTGCGAGTGATGTCGGATGATTTAAAGGTAAGTGAGAATGTACCATGAGATATATGCTTGGACGAAAGCTGTGTATGCGTAAGTCTTCTTATAGGTTCTGGGGTACTCGTAGAAATGGTAACCATCGTTAAAAATGTTTTAAATTGTTACTATAACGATTGTTGAAATCTAGGTCACGACCTTTGTACGTTGTTTTGCTGTTGAACTTTCCACATCCATCCCACCCACCGATGTTACATACTCGTTCGTATCGTAACGCCTAAATATCGATTTTATTGGAAAGCCCGAACGTCCATATAAACAATTTAAACGAATAATTTCTAGTTGTCACTGTTTATAAGGTGAAGTTAATATGCGTTTATTTAAGTTCCAATAACTTGCCTGCTCTTAGAAGACGTGAAAATCAATCCGAAGTTAGAATTAGTAGTCTCGAGTAGGTCGGAACTGCGATGAAGATTTAAAGTTGGTTGCAACTTGCACAGCGTCTAGAAAATCAACTTGAATCTAACTCAAAGATTATCTTAGCGCGATGGATTTAATACCTATTTATCTATTATATCTTTCCTACGATAATGATAATAAATGTTTGTTTATAATATTACATTCCTAAGTTACTTGACAGAGTTAAATGAGATTTTGTAGTGTGTTCTGGGTACACCAGAAAAAGACTTGTGCCCTAAAAAATCCTTATTTAAATAAGGATGTTTTTCCAACTGTCTGCTTGCACTACATTATTTTGACTTTGGCATTTTAAAGAGATAATCTTGTCATAATTTTAATTACTAATTATTTAAAAATGTTCTTTTTTCTTTAACAAAAAATATTAAAAATCTTTGGTTCAAAATCTGGATTATAGCGGTTTTGGCATGTTTAACTGTAGGGTTCCAATGCAGTAACACATGCGAATACAAATGTTTTTGAATAAGTGACTCGACAGCCAGAACAACAAGCTAATAATGCTTGATAATAACTTATTTGTATCTATTGTAGAAGTTTTGTTCTTTGCTTATTGTAATCATAAATAATTGATTGAATATATCTACCTAGTATAACGAACGCATTTTTTTTAATAACGTCTATCTACGTTTTTAATTCCTTTTTTTTAGAATTGGTACATAATATTTAAGATATGAAATGTGATTTATATTAAAACTTTTTGGTCTATATTTATTGCAAATTCTGAGCAAGTTATCCTACATTATTTCTATTTGATTGTCAGTTGAATACAATTTCGCTATGCAGTTGTTGGTGTCTAAAGTTCGTAGCCATTGTGGTAGCCTTTTCGTACGAGTTACGCTAGTGAAGTTCGACGTAACGGAGACGAGTACAGTTAAGGGTATTCGCTAAATGAAAAGGGCGTTAGTCATGACACGAAATGCCTTCGCGTGAAAAAAAAAAACTTTATCGCCAGCTGAAATTATTAAACCAAACGCTTCAAGAGACGCACAGCATTATCATTTAGTACAAGCCAATGCTGGGCGTGGACAGCATCTTCGGCTCAAGAATCACGTTTCTTAGCACCCCAATTACATTTTTTTGATTTTCTTTGTTTTTTTTTTCGGAAGGAATGTATTGTAAACAAAAAAATTCTATTGTTCAATCGTTAAAAGCACTTTTGTGCTGTTACGGTTTTTTTTTACATTTTTTATTACTTCTTTGGGTAATTAGTATGTATTATACATATAATTAATATGTCGCCAATTATACTGTAATATTCTTGATCTACAATTTTCTTCGTTTTATCACTTTTATAGTGAATTATATAAGCGACTTAATGTCCTGTAATTGGTTGTAATAGTCTCATATCGAGCTTGTGCTTGGGCCGAGCACGCTGCCATGCCTCGGAAGGGTTGCGGGTGACTGATGAGCGATGCATGATAATGAGGTGAGGTAGCGCACCTACCTGGTGCCAATGTCTATGAACGGTGACGGTGTTTACCAACCAGCAGATGGATGTAAACGGGCCGCAAAGCTGCCCTCTTCATCCACCTTGTTATTAGCTGGAGTTCATAGCCGGCATGCGACCACCGTCCCCGATCGATTTTACGAAGGCGATCCGGTCACACATGGAGGAGCGCGCTAGACCCGGCGGCGGCGGCGGTGGCGGTGGCGGCGGCGGGGCGTGTACGAACTTCAGTCGAGGCCGCCGAGCGCGACCGCGACACTCGCGCGTTTAATCCCACTCTAATTTCGGTCGATGCGATGGCGGAGGTTACTCGCGCATGACTACAGCGGGAATGTGGACGCCCCGGCAGTCGGAGAGCGGAGCGCCGTGCGCACTGGGATGCGCACGATCAATATCGTAAGGCGTGCGTTGCGGCTCGCCCAAAACCGTCCCCGCGCGAAAATAAACCACCCTTTATTCATATGATGACGTTGGCAATCGACGTCATCATAAAAAAGAAGGGAAGCACGCGCGGCTCGGTGCCGGCGCACAGCGACAGCGGTTGCAGCGGTCGAGAACTGTTGTGCGCAACTCCTGCTCGCCCGCTCACCCGTACGCCGGCCCACGCGGAGGGGGCAGGTCTCCAAACTTTACTTTGACGCCCTTTTAAACTATAACCGATAAAACTTTGTGCAAGTGCAACAATAATATAATTTTAATACAGATATTTTAGCGCTTGCACATATCTGCACTATCATTTAAAACGCAAACTTTTTAAAAGTTGTTAAATAGGATCTCAGCAACCACGGCCAAGATTTCAATATTTATTTTTGTACAAACAAGCCCTAACCTTTTGCCAAGTTTTAAACTATTCATTATCACGCTATTAAACTTCATCATCAGCTCACTTTATGTCCCCACTGAGGGGCTCAGAGCCTACCCTAATATTAGGGGTGACTAGGCCATAGTCAACCACACTGGTCCTGTGCGTGTTGATTGACTTCACACATATATTTTCTGATATCTTCGCCGATATGTGCAGGTTGCATCACGATGTTTTCATTCACCGTAAGAGCGTCGGATAATGTATATATTCAATTCGAAACTGGAAAAACTCATAGGTACATGGCGGGGATCAAACCTGGACAATGCCGAGTACGGTCCGGTCCAGTAAAGCGCTTAACAACTGCGCCATCGACGCTCTTGCTGCGCCACCGACGCTCTTATCCTATTAAACTTTGGGGATGAACAAATTGGAAAAGACTGTAATGCTAGAAAAGGTCAAAGACAACAAGCAAGTTGCAGGAGATAAGCAAGGCAGCTATGTAAAAAAGAAATTAAATATACATTTTGCAATATATAAGTTTGAAAGTAGCGCCAGTGATAGAAAAATTAAGAAGCAAAAGGTTACCGTGGTATGGACAAGTTATGCGAAGAGATGATGAGCACATAAACAAGAAGGTAATGAGATGAAACGTGGATAGCTATAAAGGTAGAGGAAGACCGAAGAAGGTGTGGGTGGATTGCGTGAAGGAGGATATTCGTAGGAAGTGTCTGAGTTCAGATATCACGGCTGACAGAGATGTATGGAAGAGTGCAACATACTGTGCCGACCCTCCATAGAGAAAAGGCCAGGTTAATGATTGCAAATCAGTCTTAGTCTTAGTCTTAGTCTTACGGAATTTTATGCAGGTGAAGTCGCGCGAGAACCGCTGATAATCATTTTAATAATTTTCACGTAAATTCTGCACAGGACAAACATAAAACTTCTGAGGAAAACAATAAATTTCTTGACCCCTTTAGTTTAGGCTGTGCGTTCATAGATATTGACGATTGTTAAATTTAAATTTGGCTAATGAGTTTAAGACGATTTTTATGTAAGCAAACTAAGTATAAAGT
>JAODUI010000025.1:4660950-4679056 GCA_027563995.1 Papilio gigon
GATTGCAAATCAGTCTTAGCCTTAGTCTTAGTTTTACGGAATTATATGCAGCTGAAGTCGCGCGAGAACCGCTGAGAATCATTTTAATAATTTTCACGTAAATTCTGCACAGGTCAAACATAAAACTTCTGAGGAAAACAATAAATTTCTTGACCCCTTTAGTTTAGGCTGTGCGTTCATAGATATTTACGATTCAGGTATCGCCTAATGTGATCATCATCAGATAAGACGCTAAACCCTAAAGCACCGTACATGTATTTCTTAGTTTTGGCTGCAGGTATTAAAGTAGTACTTTTAACACGTTCGTTGCGAAACGAGATCTAAATCATCCCTAATGCAACTTCCCAGTGGTGCGGTGTACGACTCTGGTGCGAAGAGCATAACTTTGTTATGGGAGATATGGTCTAATGGACCGCGTGTCCCACTAACGTCTAGTCATGGATAACACGGGCAGGCACAGACGGGTCGATAACACCTCGTACCGCAGTTGAGCAGCAATTGATGCTGCAGTGAACGTGTTAAAGCGCGAATTAAATTAATTTACTCTTTCTCAAAGGCCGGCAACGCATCTGTCGTTCTTGAGGTGATTCTTCTAGTATTGCGGATTTCCATGAGCGTCGATGATTACCTCGTGATACAGCCGCGCGTTTGCACACTTCTCTTTTAAAAAAAAAATCAAGTTAGTATGAATTCCATTTTCATTCCATCCAGAACGCTCTGTACAGTGCGGATGAATTATTTAAAGAAAATTTCGACTTCACGTGTTATTTTGTTTAATCCAAATAATTTGTTTAATTGTTTGACTCACTAATAACAACGGAAATTGTTTCAAAATGTTTATTGGACTTGACTTTAGGATTTTGATAATTTGAATTACACACATGTAATTTGTACTACCAATATAATTGTATTTTTAATAATAAGTGTTAGATTTAATACAAAATTCTATTCTAAATTTCTATTTCCCATCTAAATCTGTATCGGTCAATTAATATCTACGTTAATATTTTAGTTCATATGGAGAAAATAGTCGACGTAAAAGGAACCGTCTCAACTTGTCGCCGAATTGGTACAAGCCTTCGATACTAGAAATAACATTAAAATCTAGGACGTAGCCTGAAGTGTTCTAAACTAGTATTTTTACAATTTTAAAATAGGCTAGGAAACTTCGCCGGTCGGATAGGAATAATGTAGTAGACGTCTCGATACGGACTTAGTTAGTAAGGAAAGACATGCATATGTGACATCGGACCGGGTATTTGTGGAATCTTTCGACACAGACCTCCACTCCTACATATTTTAAGTAAGTTAAATTTAAGATTGTTTGCTGATCATTAACTTTCTAATGAACAGCAATTAATCATGATAACGGATAATGCGCAATACATGGAAATATCTTACTGTAATTAAAGATAAAAAAAAAGGTTTCATTAATAAACCCCTTTAACTATAATTGCATGTTAGATGAAAATATGACCATTAAGTATTTCAAAGTAAATATTAATTATAAAATCAACGATAGCTCACTGTTTTGGCATTTTATAAGTTGATCTAATATGCGTGATAATAGTATCTGCTGTTTAAAGTCTGTTGTGAGGTTTTGGTATGAGCCTACATATTTACTGACATAACATACTACGATAGTAGCGCCTCTCTTACTAGCCCAGACAAGCGTGTCGCACTGAAATAAAAGTATTTCAAATAAAATGGTATGTCTAAAACGGAACGAGTACGCATCGATACTCCAGCACAATACGAGCCAATGCAGCAGCTAAGCTTGCAATTGAAACCTGTAAATTCTGATATTGCAATTTATTGCTGAGAATATTTCAAGCGCTCAATACCGTTCTTGCAACACGTTTCCACTCTATTTAAAACTATCATTCCTCTCAGTCTCCGAGGCATTTTAAATTTATTGAAATACATTTTTTTCTCGTCTACACACTTTTTTTTTAAAAAAAAGTGTATGGAGGCTATACGCAAAGAGTTACAATGCATCACTGAAAGACCACATATTATTTGGTCAAAAAATAGTTTTTTTTTTTTATATTAAAGGGGGCAAACGAGCCTCGGATCGCCTAAAATTATTTGATCCGACGCCCATGGACATCAGCAACACCAGAGGAGTTAACGATTGATCGTGACGAAATTCAGTAGTACTTACTTTATGAATTATTTTTACATTTCTTCAAATAACACGAATTCAGAAAGTTTTCTTTCAAAACGATTAACAGAGAATTGTCCAAGTTTTATCAAAGAAAATAAGCTATAAGTATATAACCTAGTCAGCCTTAAAACTAGCACTGAGGGACGATGGTTTTTTTTACATTTACCTGAGATAAAACGAAGTCTTAAAGTTATTCTTTACCCTTACCCTAAACTGCTGCAGCCTGTGAGCGCCATCTATATTCTCTGTATTTAATTATTTTATTTAATAATCCATTGCTAACATTCTTTATTTCGTAGATTTTAGGTATGGTATTTTAGGTTTTGACTTCGGCCTTAGAGCAAATTATAGTCCAATAATTTTATGATTCCCACAAATATAAATAAAGATACTTCTTAATACTCGCATGTCCTAACATCAGCGAAGATGTGTACGTCGCATCGGCGTGTCGTTTTAACTAATAAAGCCGTTATGAACTTATTTTCAAAGAGCCTCCGTATCAAAAAATATTACGGTTATGCACGGTACATAACTTTGTCTAAAACACACCAGTGGCCAAAAGTTAAACTAAATTAGAATAGTCCACTAGCGCCTCTCTGTCAAAAAAGTTTCACAAAACCCGTAAAGTACTCTATCTTTTTGTGTTCATTTTCATATCTGTATTTCGTTCCTTTTTATCCTGATATTATAGTTGTTTATAATTTATAAACAGAATTGAAGAATTTATTAGACATTTTTTTACAGCAGAAACACTTGCAATGACAGATCCTGTCATTATTTATCTGTGGCAAACATTTGTGGTCATAGTCTATGGTGCGCAATGACATCTATGTTAACTTCTTTAACATTATTTTAATCTATGTCCATTGTCCATGTGAAATTGTGAAATGAATCTGTATTTTGTGTGCTATATGTCGGTGCATAGCTAGGCGTTAGTACATTACATTGAACGGAATACGAGAACTGGAATACATGCGCCAGCGTGGAAAGCCACACAAAGTTAATTTGTCTATTTTCGATTTAGAGAACGTGTCATTTTCTGGAAAAATGTTTTTTTCTCTATTACCGAAGGTGAGGGCCACCACGTCACTGTTACTTCTGATTTGGTTTAGCCACTGCGTAAAGGGTAAGTTTTCATTGTGTATTATAAAAATAGTGTCGTTTTGTAGTTACAACTTAATTAAGATTATTAAAGTTTTGTGCGCAACTTGATTTCAGTATTTTATTTAACGTAAGTTGCTCAATTTTTAAGTTCTAAAACATTGTTACAATAGTATATTTTGTTTCATCGGAAAATCACTTTCCAATTTTAAGAAATGACATCATTGAATTGATTGATAATTTTGAAGTTGAAATATTTATTTCACCCCAAATGTTTGATTATAGGGGACGTGGGCCAAAATTCGTAATGTAGTCTGCCAACATACAGCAGTTAAACTTTTAGATAAATTGGGTTAGGATAAAGATTTGGCCTGTAGCGTTAATGAATTTGATGTATTATAGGTGTAATTCAAATTTGTAATCCAGTCTAAAACTCTTAATTACTTAAAAGTGTATAGATATATATATATTCATAAATTACTGCTAAAATCCATATTTATCATTTATTAATAAAGACTATGTAAAAAGGACAAGTATAAACTATGTTGCCTACCTTTCCTTCATGTCTATCCAAATGAAAAATCAAGTAAACAAAGGCATTAAAGTTTCATACTTCCACGCCTTTACAACATTTTCAAATTTTGAAAAGTTCTGTCACAGCCATTAAACCACCATTCCGTATATACTTAAGAATTACAAAAAAACTCCTTTGAGGTCATAAATTGTTGTACTTTTTTTTTCATAGACTAAAAACCAATTAATATTTAAACCTAGTATAGTTATGTGTGAATAATTATATAAGGCACTGGGAAAGGTCTATGTCCAACAGTACACAGACAGAAGCTGATGATGATAAGCATAATTAACATAGTATATCAAGTAGTTTCCTAAGTTAGCATATGTACCTTTTTACGACCACATTCCTAGTCATCATCGGGTGACATTGTGGTGAAGCATTGGCTTATTTGTTATAGAAAATAGTAAGACGAGGTCTTGTTTACATTTGATGATTGAGCGCTAACGTTATTAAGAATTTAATAGTTTATGTATATTTTTAATAATTAAATGGATATTAGTAATTTAATAAATTAGGTTTTGTTGGTACTAATTTGTGTTGTTTTTCCAAATTCAGTACAAGTATATCAAGGCACTTTTGTTGTACGAAATTTATAAAGAATAACCTATTGTTTATATATTGAACAAAAGAGAGTGTGTGCTCTAAGTAAAATATAAATATAAAAACATTTTTAACGATTTTGTTTTCAAATTATATTTTCATTATTTTTAGTTTTTCATAGTAATTTGATTTCAGACTTGCATACTCTAGTGAGACTATTAGTTATCCACTAAGAGTTATTTGGTTATTATATAAACCGAACTTAATAGCAGATTACTCCTAATTAATTTACTCAAAGGGACGTTCTAAGAGTTATGTTAGAGTGCAACAACATGTAATTGAAATTAATTTTGAGAATTTTCGTGTCCGTTAAGTAAATATCCTGTCTCATAATTAACAGAGTAATAAAGTAATTTGGTACAACAATTGTAGTTAATAGGTACGGGAAAACCATAGTTTAATTGCATGTTAGTGACTTCCCTGAAAGTATGATTCATTTTTTATTAGAATGGAAGTCCCGCCTTGTAATAAGTACTGTCTTGAAATTTAATTTTAAAATGCACAGACATCCTTAATAATATGAAATAATTTTTTTTTTTATTGAAATGACGTGATCAACATATTGAAGAAGTTACTTAGAATAATTCGCTTATTTTAAATCATGATAACATGGAAATGAAAAGGTCTAATTTTTTAATTGAATTGAAAAGCTTCAGAGTATTACATACAGTTTCCGCTGTCAAATTTTGTACTTAAAACTGTATTTTTTTTTAAACAGACTAAAATGATAATATAGTTTCGTACAAGCGTTTCGTCACGGCAAAGTCATGCTGTGTTAGTTATTTGAACGTTGACAAAATGAAAAAGCCAAGAAGTTTGATTTTGTATAGCACATTTTGTTTAGCCGTCGAGTGTCATCAGCTAATCGACGTGTATAGTCCAGTTCCCGGATACCAATCAATAACACGGCCTCTTATTACGGACGGATGTTTTATTTCCATCTCTTCCTACTTTCTTAATAATTTCTTCTAAACACACATGTCGCTTAAAATTCATCTAAATTATATTTTTCTCGAAGGTCGCTTTGTCATAACGGCATCTATTAAAAAAACGACTTTATAGTTTTATAATCAAAAAAAATGTTTTCCTAACCATCCATTATACTCGTTTTAGACAATCATTTCTTATTGCGAATGCAGTGTTTGTATAGCTTTGTTTGTTTTAATTGTTTATTCAGTTGTTCCATAACAAGCGTAAAGTTATTTCTTACAAAAAATAGGGATTCTGTAACCGTTTATCATTGGGAGTGTAACAATGGAAATGAATCGTCGAAGCGACTCTAAGATTATCAAAATCATATCGCGTAGCAATGAAAAGAAACATGTTTTCAGTCCTAGCGATTATTCCAATTACAATACACATAGTTGGTGCTGGTATTTTCTATTTGATATATTTATTATTTAAAATAAAATTGTTAATTTTTGGTTATGTATTTTATTTCCCAGGAAGTAATGTTAATTACATATTAGACGAGAGCTTGGTTACTTTCAATAGTCAACCAAATATAGTTTTATTGGAACATGAGCGTTTTCGTCGTGATGCTCCAGCCCCGACGACGCAGCCCTCTCCGGAATCTTCTACGACAGCGGCGGTGACAGTTCCCAATGGAACTCCCAAGCCCACTCAATCGACTTCAACAGATGATACCAACAGAACAACTAACACCACTTCCAGTGAGTACATTGTTTTTTTTAAACATCCTATGACCTGGTTATAGAACCTTTAAGCCAGTAAGTGCACCACTATTCTAATGTCAATACTAAAAATATGTCACCATTTAGAAGTTTTTATTATTTCAAGTACTGAACATGGGCGCGCTCAAGTGAAATGGTATCGGACAGTAAATATATTTTTGAAGATAAAGATTACATCGTTCTGATCAAAATATGTCCGTTATCTTACGTACGTTTAAAAATAAAGTCATGTAAACAGTTTTTTTTTTGACGACTATTACAGTTGTGAAAAATACCGTTTATTTGCAAAGAATTAATTCTTTGCTGGGTTAATAAAGTGTTATTAGATGTAAACGGAACACGACGGGAGACATTGGTTTAATGCTATGTGTGGAAAGAACTTTTAAAATATCTATTATAATATTAAAACGTGTTAAGTCGCGCAAAACAACATTGCCTTTTTAACATTTAACTTCACTTGAGATATACATATTTCAATTAATGTCTTATGTTCACCAGATATAATATAATAGCTGGAGGTCCTATTGCTTTTATTACTAATGGACATACGATAAGAAATAACAAAACATAATGTAGACTGAAGTACGCACTATATTCTTTTTTTAAACGTTCAAGTAAAACCGGTATTGTTTGTACGATCTCTGAGCGCGCGTACAGTAGTCTCTCATAAGCATGTCATTTGTCTTTAGTTATTGTTTAATGTTTCCATAATTTACGCACGACGCCCGTTTGGTGGCCGATGATCTCAGTACTTATTATTTGCCAAAGGGAAATTACACAGGTGTTTACAATGACGTAACTCCGTTGTTATTATCTGTTCTTCTGTGCGGGGTGCACATGACATGTTTTACTGTTCGAAACTATGATATCGATTAATTTATTCATAAACACGTAGTTATTGGCCATAATTAATTCCGTGGTATTCAGTAAGGTGTTAATTTCTAAATGGTCACAATTGTTTATTTTATCGCATCGGACCAATGAATTACAATAATGAAATTTCTAAATGAAGTTTAAAAAAAAGACGTTGGACATGAAACCGTTGCAAGGAAATAAGCATGATATATATGTGTTGAAATAGTTATGTCCCGTTGTGTTCACGCGCAGACAATTGTTATTCTCTTAATGAGCTATGACACCAGATAAATGCGCCGTATTTGTGTGCCTCTTATTGTTTCAACATCGTATATAAACGTGCCTTATTCGCCGGTGTTAAGCAAAAATGCATGGAAAAATAAGAAGAAGTGGTTATTACATCTTAGTATCTAGTCTCAAGGTCTCGAACGTTGTTTGGGCCATATATTTAAATCACACACACTGATACTATGATAAACTTATAAATAAATATGAGATAACAAATTACGTATTGTGACGTGTATTTAGTCACGTATTATATTCTAGTTATGTATTCTTAACAATACTAAACTAAAATTCCAACATATAATACATATACGTAGAAAATGTAGTCCGTCTACTTGTCGACTCTTAGTCAAGACTTGATTTGAATTTATTCACTGTCATTGTTACAAGAAACTAATTAACTTCAATAGTATTTACCTTATATTTTTTGATCGATTATTTCTCGGATCGAAGGAAAACAATTAAAAACTTGTCACGATATCGAATAGAGTTATAATTATTTTTAACAATTATCTAGAGTTAAAAACTCTTTTTACTTAAAAAGTGAAGTATCTAAGAAATTGTAAATGTTTGAAAACAAACTGAATATTTAATCTGAACATTCTTGTATTATTGGTTGTTTTTGATATTGCGTAAGTTACTGACGTAAGCGGCTAAGCTTATGGTATTATTGTGAAACGTGCTTAGCAGTTGATAGTATTTTTTTATTTCTATAAAGGTATGGGCAGTGTATATCTATAACCCTTTGCAATGTTTATATAAACGGAAAAATATCCTTCGTATTAATAGGCAAAGATTATTAATTGCAATAAGTCCGATTTTAACAGCGAAGTCACTGAGGTAATTTTCCTCTTCGACCAATTGTATTAACTCAGACGCAATTAATACGATGTCAAAGTATAAATGTTATTCTTTTTTTGTTTTTAATTTGGATGTCATTAGAAAAATTCACAATGCAAAATTCGTTCTCACTTATTTGATTTTTATTTAATTTTAAAATGTAAATTATATTTGAAAATACTCTTGAAAATAATTAATTATAAACAAAGAGATCCTAAAAATATCTCGAGTCAATGATGGTAAATTCTCGCGATAAACAACTTTACGGACTTTTAGAATACCTAATTTAATCTAATACTAATTTTTATTGATGAATCTTAACTTGACGGGAGTTCGAGTTTTGACCTTAGCATATATTATATTCTCTCAGTCCTAGCTGGTTGGGGTTTCCCCCGTCTCAAAATCACGTTATTTCAACATACTTGCATGACAGGAAATTACTGTTTTATCGACTAACTGACTATATTTATAACATATTCCATGGCCGAAGTCCATATCGTTTTTATCCCAGAACACCGTTGCAGTGAAATATATATCCATAAATATTCTCATTACTTATATTTTGTTTGAAACCAAAGATAGAATAAAAATGACTATGACAGAAAATGTATTGAAAATCAAACTGCAACCAACATTTGATATATGTTTTGAAGGCAGAATTAACTTGGTTGGTTTTCCATTAAAAATTCAGTCTAAGCCATACTAATATATATTTTATCAATGACTATGTATTAAAAATATCATGCTGGCGTAAACTTAACGCATTGTCGCTTTCTTGCGCGAATACATGCTTCGCTACGTATTTGAATTTTAAATTTTGTTTTTATATACAATTAAAATCAAAGCAATGCGATTTTATATTATAATAAAATAAGGCTCGAGCGAAGTTTCTTCATTGCTATTGCTTGTTTTATTGAAATAAAACATAAATGTTTCTCCAAAAGAAATTAAATAAAGGATACTCTAACATGAATATACATTGAAGCGCCTTACCTTGGATGGTTAGAAGATATATTAGTACAGTAACACAAATTTATTAGTATTTTATTGAAAAGAAAATGTTATAAATACAATATAAAATAAATGTCATGTAGATTAGAATATAAAGTACTGACGACAGTCGATAGTGTTCATGAAATCTGAGACAAGTGAAATGCAAGGCAAAAACACATGTAATAAGTTTAAACAATCATGACCTCAATTCGTATTTTACAATTATCGTATCTGTACTTTGCACCCGTAACGTCGAGACGACGACATATGTATAAATGAGCTCGCGTTGACACTTACTGGAGATAACCTGTTAAGAATAACAACCAGATAATATGTACAATTGAGTCACACGAATCAAAATATACTTGCATGCACTTTGTTACTTCTCTTAACCCTCGCACCCGATAATCAGTTTTTCAAAATGACTCGACGAAAAAATGCAGCGGTTAAGGTCTGCCTATTTGAACATTCGCTTTGACAAACAAACTACTAATACCAAATTTTTATTAAGGGACTCCTGACAGAACACTTAAACCTCTCTTTAATAACACCTAAAATTTCTAGAGACGTTCGAATTATTAAAAAGAAAATCTTAGTCCTGTCAAAAATGATAAATGTTTGCAATGTATAAGTGGACGTTTAATAATTAGTCCCCTTTTTAACTGTATTTTAGAATCGACTACCTCAGACGTAGCTACGGTCACCAAGATACCGTTGCTGGGAGTCAATGGCAGTGGGATATTGCGCGTTAACCTTACCGAGAACATGCCTAAAGTGAGTGAGCCGCTTCTACCAGACGACAGTAAGTACATTCTTTTTATACGTACAACCAGAATAAAAGACTTTTAATGTATAATTAAAAGTATGGAAGCTCGGTTAGTTGAAATAGTGTTTGACAAAAGAAGAGATAAGTACTTCATCAATGAATTTAAAACTATTGACGTTTAACTACGCCGTGATAAACAAATTCTTACCTAAAGAGATCGCAAAATATTTCGTAACATATGTTATTTGTTACGTAATTCTTAAATGTAATCACCACCTTGACAATCATTGCTAACAATATGTTAACATTAATTATTGTGATGAAGTAGTTTGTTTCGCGGAAACGTAAAGTATTAATTTCCCTAAGTAAATGTAATCTCGTAATTTAAATCTTTATATTCAAGACCATGAAATAAAATTATATTATCAAAAGATATGGTTCTTAAAGTAAAATGGCGTGACGTATTCCAAATACGATTTAATTAGAGTAATGTACTATAAGTCGTTAAGCTAAATAAAGATTCCAGTAATTGGAACTTCTTAAGCGAAGTAATTTTTTTCAAAGTAGATTTATTTTTATAAGAGCAATAGCAACAAGCCGACTATCGAAATGAATCGTTAATCTTCTGTTCTTAATACAATTTTACTTATCTATTCATATACAAATACTTTCCGACGTCACCAGCGCATAGAGCGGCCTCTCTCCCGAGCCTTATAAAGAGGAGAAAGATAGACTTCACATGTATTTGAATTTTTCCGCTGATATAGGTTGCATCACGTTGTTTCCATCGTCATAAAAATGTCGAATAATTTGTAATTCGAAATTGGGGTATTTGGGTGGGAGCACCCCCGACTCTGAATACATCCATCTAGTTAAAATTATATATTTTGTACAAGCCTCATACTGTTTGGATGTAGTCATAAAATATTTTGGATTGTTTATTTGTTCCGGATTAAAGCATTAAAGAAACAATTTTATGGTGATAGTATTTATGAAGTTCGACAAGGCATTCTTAATTACATGCAATTAATATATGAACACAGTTATTATGTATGACATACGTTAAAATTATCGTTCCATAGACAAACAGTTGAACAAAGAGTTAGAGATAAATAAGTGCATCCTCTTTTAAAATGTACATATGTTATTAGAGCTAAGTGATAAGATTGAATGTTTGCTGGACGTTAATGGGCCGGTTCCTCGGTGGCCGTCCGTCTTTATAAAGAACTCTCGTTCTTATTTCACACTTGTACACAGATTGGACGTCTCTTTTTAATTTTTTATGTTGAAAGGAGATAAAAGATTTACTTCTAACAAATGAAAATCTATAATCAGACTACGTAGGTTAGGTACTTGAAAAAACGAATAGCATCTATTATTTGACAAAACAGGTTCTAATAAATAATTTATTTTCCATATGTTACATGATTTGTTTTTTTTTTTTAGATATCTCAGATGTCTTTAGGGAAACCCCTGAAACGATTAAAGCTGAACACAATCTCACCAGTTTGATTTATGTAAGTACTAAAGGAATCAGTTTAATCTAAACATTTTATAATTATTTGTTATTAATTATATATTATAAAGCTTATTTTATTATGAGGTAAATATGAACGGAAATACGCTATTAAGAACATTGTTTTTTAAACTATGATTTAAGTGTTTTTGTATTACATATTTCTTATTTTTGTAAACAGGACAATCACATGTTCTACAATAGTACATTCATCGGCAATATATCCTACGTTAAGGAATATTGGGGAAACATCACAGAGCGTAAAGCAGAAATACACGAGGTCCTCAGTAACTCACACCGACGTGCAACGGTAACATTCAACCTAATCTTCCATTTATTTACTCCGATAGCGCAACGACCTTAAGTCGGTCTTTGTCTCTGACACAAAAGATTGACAACGTCGCTTGGACTGCGTCGTACCCTGCCAGTCGCTCTTTGAATAATTTAATATAAGGTTTCAGTTTTTGAAAGTAAAAAAAATGACGAAATCGTCAAAAAATATGTATAATTTTTTTTATCTACATTGTCGACTTAACTTTTTTTTCAGACACTGAAATTGAGTTTTGATTTTCCATTCTACGGTCAAAATATACGTAATATAACTGTTGCCACCGGCGGGTTCATCTACACCGGCGAACACGTGCACAACTGGCTCGCAGCCACGCAATACATCGCTCCCTTGATGGCCAACTTCGACACAACCCTCACCAATGACAGTATGGTCAAAATGTATGATGACGGTGAGTCTAATCTACTATAAAACCATTACTATGAAATACAATTGCATTTAATTATAAAAACTTTCGTGAGACATTTCACTATACTGCTTATAAAAACGGCACTCACTTGAGGAGTGACGGGCCGAGAACGCGCTATAGTATCAATCCCACCCATCCTGAAGAACAACCCCCGATAGGTTCGAAACTAGTCTGTACTGACACTGATTTATAGGAGAGTTATGCCATTTTTATAAGTAGTGTAGATATTTATATGTTTGAAATAAACTTTAGTCCTATGTACGTGATACGTTCTGCTTAATACCCTCTCCCGTAATTACGCCCCCATACACCTAAAATTGTTTTACCCGCTATTCAGTGTTCCCAGTCATTAAAATGTTTAAAAAAACATGTCATATGTTGTTTCAGGCACCAAGTTTACCGTGATCTGGGAGAATGTAACTCTGCAAGAGGACGCAACAAAGAAATTCACATTCGCAGCCACTTTGCACAAGAATGGTGACATTGTGTTCACATACAAGGACATCCCTATACCTGTCCAGCAAATCAACGATAAGGATCATCCCGTCAAAGTGGGCATCAGCGACGCTTATTTGAAAGATAAATACCTATTCAGTAAGTTATATATATATTTTTATATATCGCACCGGTAATATACATAGCATTTATAAAACCATAGATATTATTACTAATTTATAGTTTGTCTTTGGTTTTTGAAGACAAGCATTGCAATATAAACGCGAACGGACACGAAGATAATAAATTGTTCGTCTTTATTAAAGCGTGTTTATTTTCATTATTTGTAAATAATATCTTCTGTTATCTAATACATGAATAACAAACTTGTGAGTTGCACGGTAAACAGTGGCAAAGGTTATCCTATTAGTTTAGTATAATTCCATCTACATTGTAACCTTTCTATTTCTTAATGTTCAATAATTTCTCTATATAATATATTCAAATTAATCTCCATTAACATACTTTAGGATTATTGATAATATTTGTTTTCTTTTAGTATTTATGCCTATGAGGTCTCGGCTTCGTTCTTATCTATTTTTTACGTAACTCCTATAGGTGGTAACACTTAAATAATCAATTATCAATACACTAAAACATTGGAATGTAACATTTGAATTACGTTCGTTAATTACTAAGATTAGTAGACACGAACTGTTTTTTTTTGTTATTATGTTCTACAATTTTCTTTCGTATCAACAGACGTGAGACATAAGACGATCTACGAGTATCACCGCATTTCTTTCAAAAACCACGAGATCTCAAACAACACTATATTGAAACTGACCTCGCTGCCAACTTGCATTCAGTACAACACCTGCGAGAGTTGTGCCAACCATAATACCGGGTTCCAGGTGATTACATTTATTAATTCAACCTATATATTGTTACATCTATATAGGAGTGATATTTGCATAGATAGAAGAATAGATAAAAGAGAAACTCTACAAAGTTGCTGTCTTTCTTTTAAATTCATATGAAATCTTCTTAAGTTAAAGTTACCGACGAAATATTTGTATAAGTAAATCTATTTTTTATTTTCAGTGTCTTTGGTGTGAACAGATTCGTAAATGTTCAAGCGGCACCGACAGGAACAAGCAAGATTGGATTGTTAGAAGTAGGTTTACTACTTAGTTTCAATACCAATATAAATAATAACTGACAATGATACATATCTAATTTTCATTATCACCAGACTGCGATAGAGACCCCGTGATGAACTCATCATCCTGCCTCGCCCACGCACCGATCAACGCGCCCTCTGACAATACCAACACGGCCTACACTACAGACGGACAGAACAATTCAGTGGTTGTTGTTAGCACAGGTAAAGCATCCATTTCACAGTAACAGTGAAAGGCTGTCACTGACCGCTTAATGAACCACCGCTATTTACCTTTGCCAGTGCACGCTGATGCGGATGCTAAGTCGAGTAGCGAGCGCGTCAGCGGTATGTCGGCCGGGACGGAGCATTCGCCGGTAGGGGGCGCGGTCGCGGCGTTCGTCCTCGTCGCGCTCGTCTGCTGCCTGGCGGCCTGGCTCCTGTACGCCTTCAAGAACCCGCACACTCGCAGCGGACAATTCCTTATCAAGGTAATTAACAAGGTTCAGCTAAAACTCGACTTTGAGCACTAGACTAGTCAAGTTTTTTTTATATTAAATAGTACTATAAAATTTGCTATTAAAATGAAATTGCCTTACTTGAGTGATGTAGGAATTTACTTTGTTTTTAAATTATACATTTTAAATAATTCAATAATGTATTTTCAGTACCGACCATCCCGATGGGGATTGAGACGCGGTGAAGCGCGCTACACCGCCGCCACCATACACATGTGAGGTGCGCTGCGCACGCACAGTGATGACGTCACACCGCAACAACTGTGACACGCAAATCGTAGCGCGGATTGCCTTTGATCCATGTTCAAGAATTTTATTATACACAACGTAATCACAAGCTAAGGCTCCTAAGTCTATATTTCAACATCACACGCAACCGTCCGTGTTAAAAAAAAAACCGTATCCATATTGTGTCGTTTTAAATTTACGAATGTCACATTTTTTTAAAGGAATAAAATTGTTGGATTTCACCGGAATCTAAGGATATTTATGATTCCTTTGATTTCGAATGAAAAAAGAGATAAAAACATATAAGCCAATAAAAAGTCCCTCCTTTTTAATTATCACATAGTTGTAACGTCCATGCTGCCTTAATATATTGTTACAATGTTATATATTGTTGTGCGTAAGTAAATCTAAGTATTAGGCCCTGTTGAATATATTGTAAATATCTCTTCTGAATTATCATTCCCGAGTACAAATTAAAAATTAATAATTGTGCCTTAAATTTTCTATTATAAAACACTGCCATAATATACGAATTGCATATAAATTTATCGTCTATATATTTATGTATTACTGATATATAAAATTTTAATTAACTTTTCATACTATTTTTACATTTAAAGTAATTTAACGTACAGCGTAATCAATATACGTATTTCTTGTTACATTATTATTAATCTGTTACACACAGTCAGACTTTTGGTATATGAAAATGTTCATAAAATATATTAAAACCGTCCAACTTTCATTATTAACGTAATTATAATTCGTTTTATGTATATATTAAAAATAATAAATACATGAAACTAATGCCTTATTATCATGTTTGACGAATTAAACTCGCGCGTGGCATCTTTTTACAAAATATGATGCAGCTTACAAAATTGTTTTGTAATCTTATTTATTGAGCAGCTTCAATCAAAACGGCAACGTGTCTTTGGTTCCCCTAGAATTGCAGATGTGGCCGTCGATGATCACCTTTGTGAGAATACAGTTCGCCCGCTTCTTTTATTAAAAAAAAACGTATTGTATTTCAAAAGTGTCGACCGTATTAGTTTTAAATTTAAATGTGTATCTATCTATTAGGTATCTATATATCTCATATCAAAATTTAAATAAATGTTCAAATGATTTATGTATCCGTTGGATTGGTCATTAAATTTTTAAATTTACTTAATTATTAGTACTTAAGGAATCCCTAGGAACAATGTTTGTTTGTGATACATATATATGAATAATTGGTTTATTTTTCGGTTTTCGTTAACCAGTTTAATTTGCATATTTGCAGGGCTTCCAAATGCACAATTTATAAATTACTTAGTGCATAAAATCGACCATCATCTTTAATCTTTTATTAGTCATTTTATATGGTTATAAAGGTTTGTTTATGTGTATGAAATCATGAAATTAATGAATTGTAAATCAAATATTTTATACTAAAATAATAATATTGTAATAATATTAATCAAAATCTTTACAAACTAAATTAACGTTTTCGATGTTTATCAACTTTGTAGTTTTTTGAAAGGTCATTTTTCTGTGTTAATGATTTTGATGTTTATATATGAATTCTATTATTGCTAAATTATTTGTAATCTCAGTGCTTCATAATATGTACACATATGTAATTGTCATTTCAATAATATAATTTAGTTTAGTTAAAAATATAGCTCGATTTTTATACTTTCATTTTATAATTTAGGTTAAATTCAATACTACGATAGAAGTATCAAGAATGATCTGCGCTACAATTTGCATCTCCTAATAAGGAAATAATTGTGTCCATTTTGTCTTTGGTCCCGTAAGACATATCGGCGAGTCCGTCCTATTTACATTTAAATTTAAGACCCCGTAGTAATTAATCAAATTTGATTAAATAATTCTAAATCAATTATAAACGGATATTAAATATTTTTATTGGCTATTTTACATCATATATGAACTTCGATAGAATCACATTTTATTATACTGTTAATATAATGTACTAAATACTTTTTTTTTTATTAAAATACCAAAAGCATAGTTTTAAAATAAACGCATGATTTCGAGAATTACATAACAGTTTTTATCTATGAACATATACCTGTGTTTTAAATGGTGTTATCGTCTTACGGTACTTTAGCATTGATACGTTGTTCGCGTGTACTAAGTGCGCGTCGGAACAATTTATATATATATATATCAATAAAGAGGTGTTTCGGTGTTATTTAAAGTATATGTCAAAGTGATATTATTTTGTATTATTGTCGTGTTATATTAGTAAAAACATTGTCTTCATCTGGTGAATAACAAATAGATCAGAGTACACCAAAGATTGTCGAGGAGACAACAAAAGGTTTTTTTTTATATCCTATCGTTTGAGATGTATAATGAATACCGCATTATATAATATTTTCGAGTCCACTAGTTTTATTTAGATGTTATTGTTTACTAAAATTATAAACAAAAATTGAATTTTTATTTTTAAGCGCCCGCTCATGAATTAATTCTCGACAATAAAAAGTGGCATTAACGTGTTTGTTTTATTTCTGAATTCTTAGTATATAATAAGTTATTTTCAAGTGCTATTTCGCCATAACATATTTCACAATGCAAACTTCTTTTAATTTTTTTTTTATGTTTACGTAAGTAAATGTGTAATATTCTCTTGTAAGTCTAAGGTGAGAGTCGGCAAAGCGACGATGGTCAGTCTCATTACCGCAGTACCATGTACATGTTCATTGTGTGTCGAACAATAGTCAACAATAAAACAAAGTTCCTGTCATCTATTGTACTTGAAAATTCAACGCGCACCTGAAACAACTCGCGCTGAAAACACAAATGTATCGAATTGCAACATGGTTAATTGTATTTACAATACATGTCGGCGGACGGAAGTTGGCTTGCAAAAATCCTAAAACAGCACTTGAAATTGGCAAATGGACACACAACTTGAAACATCTGGACTCTGCGGTTATAGAAAACGGACCGGTTTCTATGCACGAGGGACAAATGTACGTATATGAAAACTATTTTCCCAATTATATTATCAAATATGTGCATGTCGATAACGTCGCAATAAAATCATGCGGAGCTAATGCGCAAGTGAAGAAAGGTGGCGTTGACACTTCTACTGTTCTCATCGTCATCCACGCAGATATAAACGAAGAGATCCGCTCAGTGATCGACATCTGGGGCGTAGGGAACGGAGTCCCCGCGAAGGGAGTCGCATCATATCCCGAACGCTACAAAGGTATGAAGTCCATATATCTGTTTAGCGACCGACGAGCCGTAAACCACAACACAGGTTTTAGAAAAAATAGATAATAAACTAACGGAAAAATGTATATTGTGATGTTTTTATTTAATTATACATGATTTTTTTTTGTATTGTCATTTTCATTTGAGTGAAGTTATAATTTGTGAATGGATACTGATCTTGTGGGACCTAAAGCGACTGTTTGACCTTTTGAGATTAAATGTCAGTTTTGAATTTGTTTTATTTGTATACTAGCTGTCGCCCGCGAATCCGTCCGCTCTGAATTAAGAAAAATACGTCGTCAGCTTATGTGTTTTGGAGACTATATTCTATACTTATGCCAAATTTTGGCGACATCCGTTAAGCTGTTATGGAG
>JAODUI010000025.1:4681366-4696887 GCA_027563995.1 Papilio gigon
TCCCAATGCCTTCCACAGTACGCGGTCCTCTGCCTTCCGCATCCAACGACTTCCTGCCGTCCGCACTAAGTCGTCGGATTATATTCTATACTTATGCCAAATTTTGGCGACATCCATTAAGCTGTTATGGAGATAATTAGTAAAAAATATCCATCCATTTTAACTTTCGCATTTATATAAGTAACATAATATTACGTCCCATTCCTTCAAGACACGAAACTGATGTAAACGAAAGAAAATTCAAATTTGGAATAGCAATGGATTAGCTACGATCTGAATGCGCTCAGAGTTCGGTCGGGGAATACAAAGAACAAGTATAATTTTAAACTTTATTTAAATGAAATTATTGATTTAACAAAATCTCAATTACGTAAGAGACTTAAACCTAAAGGTTGTGACAAAGGTGACATTAACAATTATTAGATCTGCCAACTTGAAGTATTCTTTATATTTTATTTTTAAAAAAACATTGAGGTTATAGTTATCAGGCGGATTTATTTTTCAAAAACAGATCGTAATAAAACCTCTTTGATGTTACAAGACATAACCAGATTTGACAATTTACAGTCAGCAGAACTAATTACGTCACGAAAAAACAGTGTTTTACTCGTTTTAAACACAATGTTGACTAGATGCAAATAATACAATTCTTTAGTATTTAATACAATAAAGTAAAAATATTTAAGACTACCAATGAGGAAAATATTACTGTTAAACTTTCATTTTACATAAAAAGAATTAATAGCCATACATAGTTTAAAGCTTCGACTATTGTGCGTATATTTTATATATATAAATGTTTTATTACAAAATAATTTCGGAACTATAAAATACTTTGGTTGCATACAATTACGTAAAATTCGGTTTCTTTACACTTTTCATGGCAGTTGTATAGAATTTTTTTTATAAATTCATATCAATTTTGTATATTACAAATTCTGTAGAAAATATCTTCAAAAATAAATAGTTTATATAAAGGATGTTTATAATTTTTTGTTCGTTATACAAATTGTATATACTAACAGACAATATTTATATATACATGCTTTGTTCTGTCATTGTGTTCATTATTTTTATACTAAGAAAAACTAAAGTCTCTAGGAGATGAGTGGACAGGTCATAGATAACTTCACCCTTAAAGCGTCAAAGTTTATAGGAAGAGGAAGAGGAAGACTGAAATCGAAAAATATTTTTTTTTTCTACTACTTATAGTAATTTTGTCGAATGAATACAAAATATTGATATTTCCTTGTTTTTTTTTAGTAAAAAATATACTAAAAATCAAATATACTATATACTTTTTAAGGGAAATACGTATATTCAGTTATGATGTCCTCCGTGACGTGTCCGTCAACGGCGAACCTTGCTAGCTCCGGGAGTGGGATCTTTGGTGTATTCACTTATAAGATCAATTTGTAGATACTATGTATGTTTGAATTTTAAAACAAAAAAAAATGTTTCGATACATAATTAAAATATATGAAGATCTTCATGAAAGTCTATTACTAGTTCGGTATAGTTAGTAAAACCTATCTAATAAAATATATAAATGGAAAAAAAAAACCTAAGGCAAACACAATATAACAATTTTTAATCAAGTAATCTTTACGTATTTTTATCGATTTCTAAATACGTGCTAGAATGTTGATTATGATATATCATTAAGCACGTTTATACGTTTCTAGTTCACTATAATGCAAACGTATTTAAAACTGATCGTAGAGGCAAATTAAGTACATGCCATCTGATATTTCGATCACATTACTTGACATATTATGATAAGATACATTTTTAACCATACGTATAGTTTATTTTCCTACGTACTAATTCCGAGCTATTATGTTAATGAAGCTATATGCTGAGTATATGATATAAGACATTATAAGTTGTAAATATAATGCTTAAACTATATATTTGGTCGTTACTACTAAATAATACTTGCAACTCGTACGAGTTTAATCCACATTGTGGAATTTCAGTATGGCACGTCCTTTAATTTCAGAGTTGCATAGTTTTCTCACTACTTCTTGAGCTTCTTCAGCTGGGAACACTGAATGTGGTGGCGGCTCGATCTGCGAATAATGTCACATTATCAGCCTTTGTCTGCTCACTGCGGAACATAGGCTTTGCCCAATGTCTTTCACTATATGCGGTTACCCTTCCGCATCCAACAATACTTTACTTCCCGTAACTTACAATTTAAAAAGTGCTTGTACAGTTCCAAACAGTTGCTAAATTCTAAAGTATATATTAGGTAAAGAACTTGTAAAATAGGGATAACTGTTATCCATATTCTATAATACTATCTCGAAAGGTATGGCTCAGAAGTTTTATAAGCTTTTATATTATTTTAGCAAGATAAGATGGTCTAGAGTTAGGCCGACTAGATGCCATAGCATTCTTAGATGAATAAAAAAAGGGGTGAAACTATCGATCGATAGTTGTACGTCTCACATTAAATAATGATGTGTCACGAAATTATTTGTTAATTACATTTTCATATCGATATCAATTTATTCGTTTATCTTATTGTTTTTCGTTTTACACTGCAATAAGGCGATCACGCAACGATGAGGTGAACGATCAACGTTGACCTAAACTCATATCGTCCAATAAATATTACAATATTATGCGTAGCAACTGCGAGGCACTGCGTCATCTGCAATGCAAAATCGCAGCGGCCGCAAAATCAATTGTGTCCCCGGCGACACCAATTGCCGGCTTTGACGCAATGACGTCTCCTCACTGAATATACCTAACACTCAATATCTACAAATAACACGTTATATTTATATTGATACGTGACATTTATATTGAATACAATAAGTTAACAACAGCAAATCTATGAAATATAAATGTCACGTTTTCATAATACGCTAACAATTATCTTATTTATAACTAACTGCTCCAAATTTCCAAACAAGAAATTTCACAAACGAAGCAAAAGTTTTCTTTTTTAAGTATCAAACCATGCATTTTTTTTATATCTGAGAAATTTTAATGGTCACCATAGCAACCTTTTTTGTTTGCCGCTATTGGCTTGTGGTTTTTTGTCCATTGCAGTTTTTTTTCCAAAAGATTGTTTCATATAGTTTACGTTTTATATAGGTAATGGTATAGATATTGAATACAGATTTTACAAGTTTCTTCGTGCATCTGAACAATGCAAATATTAAATTCAGAATACGCTTGATCCGGTTGCATCCCTTTATAAATATAACGTTTTCAATTTTTTTTTTCAGTCGTGTTATAAGCAAACATATAAGATTATTTATTGTTCCTAAGGCAAGTCTGTCACGCAACAAAATTGTAAGTTATATTTTTTTATGAAATTATTCAGTTTGATACTGTAAACATTACTTTGTCTTAGACAAACTTTTGTGAATTTTTATAATAACTATGATTAAGAATTCGATTTGAACGTAATTAATAGATAATGTGTATCACATATTAATTTAATGAAGCCTTTTCACATATGACTGATAAAATTATCAACTCTGTTTTTTTATTATTTAGTTGTGAATAAATAAAGCTAAATTCGTAGTCCTATCGAGATAACGCCACGCTATTAGAATATTAAGTACGGCAACTTATGAAACATGATCTTGCGTCTGCGCAGTCAAGGTCGTTGACCAACACAAGGGTACCTTATCTATCTATGGAAATTATAAAACGTTTGTAGTACTTACATCGCCACGCGCGACCAGATGCACCAACTCCTTCAGTTGTTCGATGGATCCGTTCGGTACCACGATAATGTGGACGTTCATCTCCTCGGCTTTCTTTGCGAATTTCGGCATCAATTTATCACCAACGTCCTCTGTTACAAGAACCATTCCCCCCTAGATAAACAGAAAGTATTGTGTTGATTAATATCATTCTATACTGATGTGCATTGTGAACCTCAAAAATATAGACAGATGGTACAGAACAAACTATTCGATTCCCACAAAACAGAATTTTGGATATCGAATATGCCCTCCGGCTGGTATACCAAGTAAGGGTTTATCTCCACCCGTAGTAAGCTCACCATTTCCGAAGAAGTGAGGTCAAATCTAATCACTAATCGCCATAAACTTATACCTACAAGATTACATTTTAGTAAGCATTTTTCTCATACCGGAGCAAGACACTGGAGCGAGCGATGGAGGGATCTAGAGGTAGTGCCGAAGTTGAGTACAATATCGACGGGCCCGCCGCACGCATCAGTCGTGCGCTCGATCAGCTGACGTTCGTACAGATCCTCGCTCCACTGCACCACACTGATTCTTGATGTTTAAATAAAATTAATGCTTTAAGTAACTCTTGAAGTACATAGAGATAGTGTTTTTAAGTTGACTTAGTAATACGTCACAAACGTGTTATCAGGTAAACTGTTAGATAATATTTTTAATTCCCTTCAACAAATATCAATTAGGGAGTCTTCGTAATTTATTTTCAACATATAATTTAGACTGAACATCAGCGAAAATCGCACTGACAGTTCAAAATAAACATGTTTAAATGGTATGGACAGTATGGAACAAAAATGTAACATAAGAAATTTTGTCGTAATTATTTAAAACTCTTGAAATATACTTACTGGTCGCTTTCTTTAGCCAAGACGAAACCTTCATCCTTGAGTGTAGCCACGGAAATACGAATGCGATCATGATATTTGCTTAATTTAAAATAGTGAGTGGCTAGACGCAAAGCCCATAAGGCTAAGCCACCGGTGCCAACTATCAGCACTGTTGCTTTGTCTTTATGGTTCGGGCCTTCGAGTACAGTTTTTAAGCACTCGCTTGCAGTTTGCACCGTGTTACTTGCGAGCAATGCGCCCGTCGGAAGCATGGCGGCAACACTCAGGGGGAGATCGCTAGGAACCGGTACAAGGCAGTTGAAATCAGGCACGACGATGTAGTCGGCATATCCGTGCGGTACACCTTCATATGGATATATAACTATTCGTGTTCCTTCAGTTATGCCATCTACACGCTCAGCTGATTTTCCAATTGCGTCCACGACACCCGCGACTTCATAACCAGGAAACAGAGCTCCATCTCGAAGACCAATGTGTGCCGGTGTCGACCCGTGGATACCGAAACCTTCCATTTCACCAGTGAGACTACTAATAGATGAAATAGATGACGTGCTGCACACGGACGCCGAGCGGGTGCGGCTGACGCGATAGCAAGCGCCGGCGTACACCACTCTAATTCTGGCTCCATACATGGGCACATCTGGTATCGGAACATCGAAACTGAACACGCATTCTTTTAGCGTGGGTCCAGGCGACTCTATGGACACTTGTCTGCACAGCTTACTCATAGTTACACTTGGGACTGTAACAATACAAAAAAAAATTAAAACTTTAATGAACAAAGTTAAAGTATTGCTATTATAATACTATGGGGCTAAGACTAGTCTACGTAATTCCAGCAAATATACCACAATCAAGACTCTAAAGCATATATACATATATATTTCTTTGATCAAATCAGTTTCCTTCTATCACTGAACAACGGTATATCAACTACAATTTTAATATACAGCATTCGGAAGCAGTGCTAACAATAAAAACATGTAAAAAGATTAACATTTAAAGAAATCTAACATATATAGATATAGAGTAACAGTCTTCAAAAACAATATGTAATGAATATTGTCTTTGTCATACATCATTATTATCAATTTAATAATTATACCATTAAGATAATAAAACGATTAGTATAGTTAAACAAAAATATCTGTAATACACGTGCTTTTAATCAAAATATCAGCTGGGGTTCTATTCAAAATGAATGTTTAGTAAAACATCTTATATTTGGAAGAACAATATAAGTTAACCCTATTAGATTACAGATACATATTAGATACATAGGGGTAGACTCCAAGCCTCTCAGTAGGGACTTGGTGAGATGATGTTAGACTGTAGAAAACTACATACTATGCAGGAATTTCAATTACTAATATTTTCGATTGACCTCAATTCTGCTTTGACAAGTATGACAATTGAACTTGATATAAGTTCTATCATTTTCATATTGTATAAATGAGCACTTGACCATGACCCCAATCGGAGTTAAGTGATCTAGTCCAAAGATTGTTCTTTGGCTGCACAGAAATAAAAACAATACCAGTTAGAAACCTGCATGTTCTTCTAGACTATGTTTTACTATATGCCAAATTTAAGCATGACCCATTTATCTGTTGTGAATATATAATACATAAGTATATACTAGTCTATACATCAAATTTTTTGCATGTATAATATTAACAAATAACAATAAGAACAGACAACCATATAAGGAAAAAGGCTGAGTATAAATCTGTATGATGACCACAGCTAATAAATATTTTTAAAAATATTCACTTCGCTAATTTTGACAAATTCAAGAAAACTGAGAGCATTTCAACAATGTCATTTAAACATTTAGACTTTTAGGTACACCTAAACTTATATATTGTAATATAAGAGCATATAAAAATATAAATAAAAATAAGTCAAATATTTACCTCTCTTCTTTAAAATTGTAGGTCAAAACTATTATTGAGCTACGTATAACGTGCCAGTAAATGCTTTTATTGAAGACACTTTATTTCAATCTGAATTCTAAAAATAGCAAGAGGACAAGTACGTGATAACGCGTTAGCACCTCCGCATGTTATGAATATAGAAGCCAGAAGCTACCGTAAACAAGGACAATGGACGAATAACGACGCTGATCATGCAGACAGTCGCTGAGAAAACAAAAGAATAGTACTCAAATTATATAAACATTGTTTTGACCTTCCAAGTCTTGAAGGTCATATCTATAAGTAATCTACGCGCTTTTCTAGGGAATGTTAGAACTGCTTCAGTGATAAACTGACAAATATTGCAAATATTTTTCTTTTAGCAAAAATTAATTACTACTTTATCTTAATTACATATCTTTGAGATACGTCAAAACATATACTAATTTTGATCTATTACACATAAACGCACAGCTGTATAATAATAACAATGCAGTTAAAATACCTTGATCGCGAGAGATGGTTTCTATTATTTCAGAGATTGATCTTCGTAAAATTTATAAATATTGGGGTTTTATTTACAAGGACTGGAAAAAACACCAATGACGTTTTTTTTACATTCCGTTATACGACTATGATATTGTCAACTTTGTAACTGAGAAATAATGTCAGAAGATATTACACAATAAAAAAAATTAATTAACGTATACATACAATATGCTGCAATATTTCTTATATGGTTTGTATATAATATGTGTAAAAAGTGAATTCAATTATTTTTATGGGTTTTACCGACAGTAAACACAGACTTTACAAAAAGTATTTACTATCTCTTTTTTTTCTATAAATATTTGATATAGTGAATAATGAATATTTTACTCTACATTAATTTCAAGTTAATTGTAGAACTTTAGTTTTAAAATGACCATTTCTATTTATCCCTTATTACAGATTGTAAGCGCAGAATGCGAGGGCCCGGATTACTTTTATATAAAAAGACCTATTTTTTAGTTACCTGCACATTTAAGGCTTGGATGGTTTTTCGACATGAATAAATAATTTAAATTTCCATTGTTACTTTTTAAGAACTCTAAAAGGTTGGTATTTTTTTTTACTTTAAATAGCAACACTGATCGGCGTGGGTTTTGCTGGTATTGTTAGATAGTTAGCGTGGGTTGGAGTAATAATTATTTACTTAAATTTCTTGCTAGAAGTGTAATAAAAAGGCTATAAGTTATAAAAAATAGAGCATGGGTAAGTTTTAAGTTTAATTGCATTAAGTGCTACGATTAGACTTTGCATTGTTATTGATTGATGTCATTTTTACGGGTGGCCTCATCACTATTCAAGGATTGGATTCTTTTTTTTTATATTTGAGTATGTACATAAGATTGAATATCATTTTAAAGCTGATGCTGTCCTTTGAAATATTCACATTTTCATTAGTTATAAGAAGCCTTGTTCAGTATATTTTCTTTATGGTGCGCATTGCTCGTGTCTTACGTAGATTGATCGTGGTAGCTTGTGTTCGGTGTTATTTAAGATTAAGTGCACAGGTAAATAAATTTGTTATGTCTTTTTTCTTAAGTAAATGGTGAACTCTATGAAAATAGTCTAAATGTTTTTTGTTATTATTACAAAAAGTGATGTGCTGATATATAATTGTGTCTTCCAAGTTCTTATGACATTCATAGATGAGTAATTATATAAAATGCTGATTGCATTCTACTGCGAATATTCCTTGTCAGCAAATATGTAGTTAAATCATTTCGATAAAACATTTCATATCAGTCAAAATTTTATTGCCAATTATTTTTTTTCAAATTTACTTATTGAAACTTAAATATTTCTTGTTTTTTTTTGTAGTAAAAAATAATTTGAGAAATTTTTTCATAAGAATTTTAGAATTTCTTATCTGGCTGTTGCTATACACTTAACTTTAATTAATAGTACAATGTAAACAATAGTAAATTAACTGAAATAAAAAAATAATGTGAATGTTTAACATTTTTCGATTTCCGCTCTCATGTTAGGCATGATATGCGAATTTTTCTGTATCACAGGTTTCCGCTAAGTGCTTATAAACCAATTATATACATCAACTATCCATATAAACTATTTGGTTTGTTTTTTTTTTAATTGTATTTTAGATTATATATATCAGAAGCGAGGCTATGGTTTGGTGGGGAACAAGCAAATTAAACGTTAATATCAAACAGCAATATACAATATTTTTAAACTAATAAAACAAAGTGAACCTTAATATAATGTTGATTAAAAAAGTCTATTATATTACAGACTGATTCCTAATATCTTATTAAATTATTTAAATGTTATTGGGTCTAATATTACTTTTAAATAACAGTAAGTAATGAACATGCAAGTGCCTGTCCATGAGGTTAGCATTATCAGATAATTTAGTGAATTTTTAAATGTTCCCACTTCAAACCCTACAGTATTAATAATTTCACTTATTATGCTTGCGTTTTACATGTAATTCAGTGAATATTTCAAAAAACCATTACTTGTATAAGCGAAACATTTTTATGATTTGTTATTATTACAAATTATTAACCAAATTAATAATGTTAATAATAAATGTCTCAATTCTTTTCAGTGAGGTGCCTGATTCATAAATAGCAAGAAATATAATAAAAGGTTAGTAATAAGGATCAATTAAGTGTTATTTTTATAGAAGAAGGGATTAAGCTGTAGCTTTGATTTGGAACCATTTTAACATTGTTAATTAGTATTCCTTTCTTCTAATCCTGTAAAAATTGGCTTTGTCCCTTCAGTATAATAATGGATGTAACAGTGTGAGGGCAACTCAATTAAATTATTATTAAGTTACAATTATCTTGTAAGTAGTATACTTAACTCAAGATTTCTTTTTCATCACATTGCCAATGAATTGTTTTTTGTTTCAGATAGCTAGAATGTCGCAACAATACAGCTTGCGTTGGAATAACCATCAGCCTAATTTCATTTCTATGTTCACAACCTTGTTGAATACACAAACACTAGTAGATGTCACATTGGCAGCGGAGGGCAAGCATTTAAAAGCTCATAAAGTGGTGTTGTCTGCTTGCAGTACATATTTCCAGGTAACAAATATCTTTTTGAATCACCTTTGTGAATTATAAATAAAATATAAACATGAGTTAAATTTTATCAATTGTTGATGACACAGTGTTTACATGTACAATTTAATTATACCTTGTATTGTATTTCCAGGCTGTTTTAGTTGACAATCCTTCAAGGCATCCAATTGTGATTCTCAAAGATGTCTCATATGCTGACCTTCGTACCATGGTAGACTTTATGTATTATGGTGAAGTCAATGTGACTGAAGAACAACTACCACAAGTGAGCTATTGTTTAAATAAGTATTAATTAATTACCTATTATCAGAGTTTCTTTATATTTGAATAACACTGAACTGTGCTGGAGTGCCTGGAGTAATCCATGGCCTGCCCTCGCGCAAAAAACCCGCTAGTCGTGGACTTGCAGAAGCCAAAGTTCCAACTACTAACTAATTAACATGGAACAGTACAGTTACAATATTATCATTTGTGTCTACAGGTACTTGATACAGCGAAGCTCTTAAAAATCAAAGGACTTACTGAAATGCCAGATTCCACCTCCCTGACACGTTCGCAGGGGACATCCGCAGACTTTCAGTCCCCGGGTGACTCAATTGATTCCCAAAGACATTCAGCTTCACCAGCAGCATCGCCTTCTAACAAACGTAGGAGGTTGGTTCTTTCAATTACTTGTCTACGGTTTCTACTTTACTGAGATTCATATACCATTATGTATTAAACTTTTATATAACTAGACTTAACTCGGTATAAAATACATAATTTTTGACAAATTCAAATGGGTTGTAGTAACTTGTAGGATAATGGAAAATAATGTAACTATGACGTATTAGAATATAAATACTATGAAATACAATTTTCATGTATTACTTCAAAATTATGTTAAGATATGTCCTCCTGTTGACCGTCATACACTTTTCAGTTGGCCAATATGTTAATATGTGAATTTAAAGAGACTAGGGAGTTATAAAAATTTAAATATATTTTGTGTAGATAGTATATCGTTTTTTGTATCCACTGCTGAAACTCCTTTGGTAAAACATAATAAGAAAGGATTTGATATTTAAGTATTATTGAATTGTCACTGTACTTTAGTGAATAGGTTTAAAAACTGCCAACATATACAGGAATTGATGGTACTTTAACGTAACATCTTTCTCCAATTCAAAATATGCGGATTACAAAATATCCTATACCGTCGTATTTTTTTACAAATACCCGTTAGTAATTACTAATAATTTCTTCTAAATGTACTAAAATATGTAAAAGATGTCCAATTATGTTTGATATTTATTTATTGTCCTCAGACGACGAAAGAGTTCAACTGGTTCAACATCTTTAAACATGGTGCCAGAAGAAAATAGAAATGATGAAGCAGGACAGTCCGTTGATTTAGTGCGAGATTCAATAACATTGAGTAGTGTGCCGCAACAAAGACGCATGAGGGAGTTCCAAGACGAGCAAATGGATAATGTACAACAGGTTGGTAACAATTCTGGACCATCAATTGAAACTAATGTAATAGAATAATTGCAACCAAAATTTTTTTGTAAAAAAATATTAGAAATCTTGATAGTTTAATAACTTTATTAATACAATTATTTTATAATAATCACTTTGAATATTAATAACTCACTCAAGTGAACAAAAAAAACGCCTCAATTGCCCATCTACTTTTTGGATTCAAATATTGATAGTTTGTATTCACCTTTATGTTATTTGATAATTTAATTATTAAGTTCTGCTTATCAACATTAATTTCTTTTGTCACACACTTCATATATTCTGTGTACACAATATAGACACATGTAATTCTCTTGGATAGAATAATTCTCTTTGTAAATGGTAGTATTTATATGCACAAAGTACATTATTAGGAACTCCCGAATCATAAGCCTAAAATTATTAAACTACTAAACTATTAGTGTATGAATTGGTACGAGGACAGTCTTGTGTGTTAGGACCATGCCAAAGTCATATTACTGGATTGATGGTTCAGGGTATGTTATTAAAAATTATAAATTATTCTTGCAGCAAACCGACCAGCACAACCTGCATGTGGACCAGTTGTCAATGGACAACAATCCAGCTATAATACCACAAGGTTTGTTCAGCATCCAATATTAAATGAGAAATAAATAATTATTATATAGCAATTCTATCAATAATATTAAGATTCACATGACATTTGTCTGTGACATTAATTGACCTCAAACAAGTATGCGTTCTACTTGATCATATTTTATACAAAGCTATAAATGGCCAAAATAGGCATTTTTTAAATTGTAATCTATTCATTTTTTTTAATACAGACAGATTTTAGTGAATTTACTAATATATCTTGTACTACTCGAACAGAACTCCACGTTTGTGACAGTAGTTGAATGATAGGATTCAAACTGTTCACCAAGTGATCGGAAATCCGTGCCCTTAACCATTAGACTTTCGGCTATTTTAGGTACATTTATTTATGTAAATTATGGATAAATTTAATTGTTGCCATGGAAAAAATAAACGTTAGAATTATTACTTGATTAAAAAAAATAAGTGCCCGATAAACAGTTTGTTCTTTACGGATAATGAAATATGTGAGGTAAGTGCACCATTGGGTTATATTTGTATGTAATTATTGATTACAGTGCTCGTATATGGCAGTATGTCTATTCTTTGATCCATTATTTCTTTGTTCCAGGTCAAAATATAGAAGTACTAAGAAACGATTTTAAAATATATTTAGCCAATAAAATGCTCTTTTAGCGTTTACATGCACGATGCCGCCATTCTTTAGCATGTATATATATACTTGTTATCCTTTGTAAATGTTTAGTTTAAAATATATTCTTTAATAAAATATGAATTGACAAGTTTTTGAATTATGATCCCATCAAATCCAATGTACCTCTAAGTTTTAAGTGCATCAAAAATCAATGCTGCGTTTTTATATAAATTGAATGCTGTCAATATAATGTTCTGTAATTGTCAAATATATTTAGAATTACAGGCTTTCTGAGTAAATGTATACCATAAAACATTTATTTAACAAGTTCTTTGCCTCAGTTGTGATTAGATTTTTTTTTTTTAATAATTTGTGGAATTTTGGGCAATGACCTTTATTTTCAGGGAAGGGAGATCAATGAAATCTATATTGAAATGAAATACTTGTTTATTTATTTAACTTTGTAATAAAAATCGTAGTAATGTTTTACAAAATCATTTATCTCTCTTCCCAGGAGGCCAATGGAGTATGATGGAGCACACATATCCCCGATACTCGAACGCGTGCGTCGGCGGCGGCGGCGGCGGAAGCACCGGCGGCCTGCAGCCGGACCACAGTATATACATGAACAATGTCATCAACCCGCACATGAACGACTCCGACATGAACGACTACAGCCAGGGTCTGGGCGTGACAGGGCCATCGCCGGGACCGAGCTGCTTCCCGGAGGCACAGACCGCGCAGGAAGTGGTACCCCAGACTCAGCCTAAGCGACGCCGCACTACGAATCCACAGTCTGAGGAGAACTTCCAAAGAGCACTGGAAGCCGTCCGATTCGGTGGCATCGGCTTTTGTAAAGCGGCACGAATGTTTGGAGTGAACAATAGGACGTTGTGGCTCGAGTACAAGAAGAAGGGGTATCCCAACAACCGGCCCAGTATTAAGAACAGAATAAAACGCGAGCACACTACTCCACCACCCGAACCAAAGGAAGAAGTGCAGCAACCGGAGCAACAGATGGCTCTGATATGCCCGCCGCATTCTGTACCAGTGGGTTTTATAGACTCCCGGCCCATAGACTTCCCGTTGCAGGGGGTTCCGCACCATTCTCCCCTGAATATTCTCGGGATGAACTTTAACTCGATCCAATAGAACGCGGCTTGCGGGTTGGTCGGCGACGAGTCGTACTCGTTGTGACACGAGTGGCAGGGCGCGGAGATGGGCGCCGCGCATGTCGCGCCCCTCGCGTCCCTCGCGCCTCTCGCGCCCCTGCCCGCGCCGCCCCGGCCCCAGCCCTGCTACGATGTCTACATGCACATGTCCCTGTAAATATTGTTAGCCTCTGCGTCCAGTATTACTATATACATTATTAATATAACCCTTAACATTAGCTGTATTCAAGTGAATGTGATACTGGACCTTGTAATGTCCACGAGAACGGAGTATATTTGCCATAATCAGTAATTTATGTTTAGATCTCAGTAGGCATTTAAGTTATCATAATTTACAAGTATAAAATTCAGCTTCTTTCAACTGTAACTTTAGGTTGTATTTAAATTTCTCGTGTATATAGGGTCATGTTGTAATGTTCTCTGAACTCAATCACAGAATATGTTTTTTTTTCTTCATCACATTTTATATTTTTAATGTACGGTTGGCGAGAATGATTTTTTTTTCGTTTCTAAACTACCTCCATTTGTAAGTCACTTTTAAAATATTGAACATTTACAAAAAAAACAAGCTAATATCTTTTTTACGTAGCATTGTAAGGTTTATTTACTGTTAGTTTTATAAGTTTTGTGATGCCCTTTTATTGCATTTATCATTAATGTATTGTCCTCGAATATATCATTATTTTAAGACGTAGAAAATGAATGTAATCAATACAAACCAGTCATTAATATATACATTTATTTCTATACAAACAAAAATCGAGTGTATACAGATCTGTTTTTAAAGAAGTGACAATTTTTTTTTTATATCTAAATATAATATCAATCATACATTATCATACGAGGAGTGTATTGAAGTCGGCAACTTACAATTATGACTGTCTATAATGTTAAAAAAATCACAAGTATATTTAATATCTTAGCATAATTGTTAAAGAAACATCTAAGCCATATAGCTTGATAACTTCTACATTACTTGTATATAATGAATCTAATACAATGAAATCATGTTTTCTTTTACAGACGGAAATTATCATTTGTATTTTTTATACTATAATTTGAACATATCAAAGCTTTGTAAGTTTCATTGTACACTATTTGAAAACGTCCAAATGATTAACAAAATCTTCCAATTAATTTAATAATTATGTAATGCAAGTAGATTCCACTATGAACTTTTTTTTTTATATATATGCTTGCTTTTTACAACGTGACTTATGATATTTGCATTTACAATTTAGTGTTTTAAGACAAATCGTACTATACTTTTTTTTTAGGTTAGGTTATGGAATTATTTGGACAAACTTTACCTAAGTGATCGTATAGTTTTTTTTTTATTATTGTACATATCGAAATACAATTGACAAGCATTTCATAAAGGTTAAAAATACTGACGAAATGAAAATTATAAATGGATTTTATGCTTTTGTAATCAATGTTTTTATTACGAGGAAATACTAATGTTTTTTTTTTCAAATAAATTGTAACTTTGTTTTGTTGTATAGTCAAAATAAAAAGTAATGGTTGATAGTGACACACGTAAAATCTTTTTTTTAGTTGTTTCGTACGATCCAAAATGAAGTAAATAAAGGTTGACTTATATACAAAATGTTTACAAGATCTCTACATAGTAAAATTATTTATGTGTACTAATTAATACTATATTGTGATAATAAAGTACTTCTCATTAGTATATGCCAATCATCTTAATTTTTTTTAAATATTTTAAACTCGTCGTTTACTTTTTATATTGACTGTATGTATTTCAATAAAATAATGTTAACCAAAAGCAATAGTTAAATAGTTTTGTTGACAGGGTTGGAGTGAAACCTGCTATGTGTTTATGTGAACAGTTTGTTTATTAGAGTTAACGGAATATAGATGTAGTAAGAAAAGATTTTCCTTCGTAATGTTTTGTGAAAAGTTGGTATTTATGGTGCTCTCTCAAACAGCTTCAGTGCCATCTTACAGAATGACATTATTCCTTGTGACATTGAACACTGAACAATAAATGTATGGAAATGTCAGTGATAT
>JAODUI010000025.1:4696987-4747465 GCA_027563995.1 Papilio gigon
ATATAATACGACCGTTCACTGACAGTTGGTGTGTCATCGTGTCCCGATAAACATCCGAGTTTTCCCGAAGGAAAATCGTTTCTCACTACATCTGTACAGATGCTATCCAGCAATGACAGATGCAGCACCAGGTGATAGAAATGCAAACGGTTACGTCTAAAATGTAATTAATAATAGTCAGTTATGATCGTTTTTTTTTACAATTAGTATTATTTTCTTAGTCGATACATTGACTTTATAATATAACTTACGCAAAGATCTCTATTATTTTTGACTGATTTTACAATGTTTACAACACAAACTTCTGATGGAAACGCACTGTTGAATATTTATTTTGTACCATATGAAATGCCACTTTTGTACTTATATTAAATTTTTACCAGTTATTTTTTAGTGTGATAGAGTGAACGAACTGACAGTATTATATATAATTTTGGTAGCCAAGTGGCAACTTACTAGAGGTTAGTGTGAGATATAATAGGTAACGTAGCTGCTATAGACTTTGTAATGTTTAGGATCAATAGCTGTTACGTCTCGTGTATACATGTTCATGGACGTTATATGTAACAGTTAGGAAAGCGACAGCTGTCATTGGATAAGGTCATTACTCTACATGTATATAAGTGTATGTATAAATATAGAAGGACAAGTTACTTGTAATGTACCGTGTAATTATATTGATACTAAACGTTTACTTAAAATTAACGAAAAATGTAAAAATTTCATTTTTTTTAATTCTCACAGATGCAATTTTTCTAATGACTATTAAAATACAATGTTTTATTAAAATTATTGATATTTTATTTTCTTTCATAAATTTAGTTGAGTGATATTGTTTAACACTGTTGTTGGGCGCGGATGAGACACCTTTTGTTTTATGAGTTTCCAACAATTATAAAAAAAAAATAATAGTGAAAAATATTTTATTTAAAAGATAATTCAATAAAGAGTAGAAGAAATTTTTCTTTTCGTTCAAAGCGTGCGGCGCACTTAGCATTTATACACTTTGTCTATAATTATATCTAAATTATAAAATAAAAACATCAATATCCACCCCTTTAGTTTTCTGGACACTGAATATATTTTTATAGTACTAGTTAGATCTGAAGACACCATGCTTGATAAATTGAAATTAAAATGTTTTTAATTTTTTTTCTTTCTTGCAGTATGAAATTATTTAGACCTTTTGGGCGTAGTAGCGATTGCCGGGTGAAGCTTGTTAATATAAATTGAATAATTTCTCAGCTTTTTCTTCTGAATCGGGTCTACGTTTGCGGCGCTCAAAGTTCTCGAAGCGTCAAAGCAGAGTCCCCGACGAACGCGAAGTGAGGAAGCAAATGTCTGAACCGGTGCCGCCTGCAGCACTGCCCGTCTTGCAAAAACACGAGTCCTACCCTCAATATACAAACAAGGTGGGTACTTCAACAACAAATTTCATTAACATGTATATTTGTCCGATACGATTTCCCTTATATCTATGTATTAGAACGTTTGCTATGTAGATATTTTGTTTTTGGAATCACTACCAAAATAAGAATATGGCCAAAGCCACAGATGTGTCCCAAATTGAGCCATTAATAGTTGTAATATATTTCGGACTTTTTATCTTTACTAGAATCGCCGTTTGAAGCCTCAAGAGCGTGAGGTTGGCTCCCTGCTGATCCGATTAGTCGATCGTCAGTCATCCACGACGACTTCGACTTCAACATCGTTCGAGACGCAAGTGGGCGAGGGCGGTGTTCAGACGCAGCGCGCCAGCCATACGCCGGCGGAGCGCGACGGCCCGCCGCTCAGCTGCAACTTCTGCTGGAACACGGTGGACGAGTGCGGCAGGATCCTGCGCCGCAAGACACAGTACCATTGCCCCGAGTGCCGCACCAACCTGTGCATTGTGCCCTGCTTCCATGAGTACCACGACCTGCCGGAGGCTGAGTCCAACTCGAGTGCCAGGTGAATCATACAGTACGCCCCGCGGCAAGTCCCCGTCACATTGCAAAGTTTTAACTAGAGCAAAGACAAACAGTAATTGCCCGATACTTCTTCGGTGCGATTCAACACGTATTCAGTGTATTGCTGCGGTTAATGTTTGACAAATCGATAGATTCGATTACGTCTTGTCTACAACGCTCCCACATCTTCAAGTGGTGATAAGCTTATATTTTCATCATACGTCAATCCATCCCGTTATTTAACTACGTTTGGATATTTTTAATATTGTCACGTTTTACAAAATGGATCCTACCTTGTTCATTTCTTTCGTTTGTTATTAGCATAAAATATTGGTTAAGTATTTTATAATCTTAGCGCATGTAAAACTATTGGGGGCATATTTCTAATATTATCATTGAACGATTATACCATGCTCGTGACGTGGTTTCTATTCATGGATTCTTTATGTGTTTAATTGTTACTAATCTTGCCCTAAATCATTTCAAAAGATATATTTTCTATACAACATTTATTATATGTACCATTAGACTCTGTTATTTGACAACTTCTCTCTCCAACACAACACGATCACTCTTGTAACGTTGTTAAATGTGTAATGTATACATATCGTGAACTTACAATATGATTGCGTACAATATATATATTTTGGAAGGTTTTCGAAATTATAGTGTAAGCTATTTAATGTTACTTGTAAAATGACAAAATCATATAATGGTTTAATATTTAAAAAAATATATATATATTTTCTAATTCGATGTATAGAAAGTAGGAATTACGAATGCATGTCGTAAGAAAATTGACAAATTTCTAAATGTAAATAAATAATTGGGGCACTATAACATGTTTAGTATAAACAGCACCTTACAAATAAAGTCTATTATTATACTACTTATAAAAACGGCTTAACTCACGTGTAAATCGGTGTAGGTACCGACTAGTTTCGAGCCCATTGCGGGCTCTACTTCAGTTGGAGTTGGATTAATACTATAACACCCTGAAGAAGGGCCTCCGATGGGCTCGGAACTAGTCGGTACCGACAACGATTTACACGTGAGTTATACCGTTTTTATAGGTAGTATAGTGAATTGTCTCACGAATGTTTTAATAATTTAAAAGTCTATCATTGTTGAAAGCAATTTGCGGTCATGTTTTAACGGTGCACAGCATAATGAAATAGGCGTGTTTTATTGGCAGCGGTGATATGTGAATAATAGACTTAGAATTAGTAGCATTTTTGAAATGTGATAAGACAGAAGAATTAATTGATTTCTTTTTCGTATTTTCAAATTGTTGATACATTGAATTGACAGTCTTTTAACCTTTAATTGTTATTCTTAGTAACAGACAAAGGAATAAGGAATTGTAACTACTTCTTTACGAGGCTTATGTTCAAGTCAAATAGGTATAGAGTGCGGTTAGTACCATGTATACGCTTCAGTGTTTCTGATGTCATTTATGACTGTAACCGATCTTTATACACGGACTCATAGAAGGCGGATGCAATATTTTAAACACAAGGCAACGATCTGCAATCGATGCTTTGCTCGACAGTTTCCTTGTTGGAACGTAGGTTATTCGATGTTTAGAAGTGTTCGATTTTCTATCTCATTCCGCACCTCGTCTCTGTGAAAGTATCCAATAAAGAGCAATATTAATTGATAAAATATGTACAGATTTTAAGTATTTTTTGATAATATAATCGTTACGAATTTAATATTTTTTTTTTTAGTTTACGTAAAATAAAAGAATGAATTACGAGTATTTGGCATTTCTCTATTTTTTTTTAGCGCCGAAAATTATTATTATGTAAATATGAAATTCTTTTTTTTTATCCAAAATAAGGGATAGTTTTTAAGAAATGGTATTGCAGTACCTTTAATTTTGTTAAAGGCATACTCGTGTCTCTTGCCTTGAAGCTATTTTATCGAAGTTTTCATAAAATAATCTACTTATTTATAAGACGTTGTTGAAAAAAAAAGTATTTTTATAAACATTTATGCAATGTAGAAGGAAATAAATGCAAAAGTTTATCAAAAATTGTATTATGATATTATAGAGAATGTCGTTACAAATTTTAAATATATAAATGTCATAAGATTTTAAAAACAAATATGTCTAGAAATACAAAATTCACATATCAAAAAATCTAAGCAACACCTTGTAACTAGTTTAAAGTCAAACTATTAATTTTATTTTATAGATTTTGTTAAATTTAAGATATAAATCTCTGTTCCTAAATTGACTGACAATTAGGATTGGACGAATATTGGATACACGTTAAACTGGAAGGAAAATTTTAACTTTTTTTTAATTAATCAACGTCACGCTAAAATTGGTTGTTTCTGCGTACAAAATCTTCAGAGCTTTGAATCATTCGGCCATAAAAAGGTGTAGGTGATAGTTAATGCTGGTAGTTAAGACGCAATTTAAAATTTTATTCGGTCTTATTTTTGAGTTTATTAGTTTTATTCATGGGGTTGTTTTATTTATTTTTAGGAACGGTAAGTCTTCGGCGGTATTTCAAAATCGGTACGATTTAGGGTCATTCTTAAAGGCCGGCAACGCCTCTGCACCTCTAGTGTTGCGGATGTCTATGGGCGTGACCACCTTTGTGATCCCAACGCTCGTTTGCTCCCTTCTATTATAAAAAAAGACCTCTAAATAATTTTAATCACGTTTTCGAGACAATTATTTTTATCAAATGCTTTGTTACTTAGAGTTTTTGATGTGTGTAGTTTGTAAAATTTCAATTAAAAAAGTAAAGAAAAGTTATCGATTTACTTTAATTGCTCTTTTACATATGAAATATTTTAAAGATCTTCGAGGAAAGTCTTTTAGAAAATAAAATTATATGTATTTTGAAATAGAATGGTGGTTCAAGATTACATCGCATTCTTTCACGCCCTCTACATTTATAATTGTGTTTATGTTCTAAGCCGCTAAGATATTTGACAACTTCTACAAATATAATGGTTAATCATTAGAATCAATTAAAATAATTATATGTTACAGATAAGTCTTGGCAATGTCAGGACCAAATGGAGAGTATGTTCTGTGTAGGTGCCATTTCCATAGTTGTGCCATTCAACTTTACTGTTACTGTGTGTTAATGTACATCTTAATATTTGAAATGTTTAAAACTTAAACACTTTAAACACGTTGTAGCAATCGAGATATATGTGTTTTATTTAAAATAAACGTATTGATTAACTATGGCCGTTTCATAAACACCTTAATCTTGTCAACGAATAACAATAGAAGTGATGGCGCCACTGCAACACCAGAACGTCCCAATCAACAATTCAAGAACCAAGGGCCTCACAGAAGACGAGAATTGAGTGTCTTTTCTTAGGATCAGGAATCTAGCAAAGGTGGATTACGGATTCTTATTGTTATAACATACTTCTGTCCTGTGCTTGCTTACTGTGCGAGTCGTCCCGTATTTTCCACTTAAGTTTAATTAAATACCTGTGTTATTTACTTTCCAAAGTAAAATTGTCACTTCTTCTTCACCTTAACCTCCCGAGGATGATACCAAGTCGCGATGAATGCAGCTGGCGGAGGTTCATAGATACTGGAGAAAACAGCATCTTGTGTATGTGTGCAATGAAGTCATACAGGACTACGATTACTCAGCTCGTTCCTTTTTGTTTTTTTTAGATCTTACACCTTTTAAGTAAGGTTGAATTTCAGTTATTTATTCATATTTGCTAACACTACAATGATATTAAGCTAGTTATAAGCATGTCGAACTCGTACGTCACGCTAGGTTCTCAGATGTAGATGTAAATTGAAGAACAGTAGATCTAGCGACTAAGACTTTCTAGAACATCTGACATACTGGATGCTATCAGCTGCCTTTGCTTAGCAGCCATAACATGACTTCGGGGGAAACTAGTATTTATTGATGTATAGGATTTTTTACTGGTATTATTTAAAATCAATTGAAAGTCAATAAATGTAATATTTTATACATGCCACATAATACACATTACATAAGATCTATTAGATTAACGTTTCATATTCAACTTTTAGTATATATGTTATTATAACAGCACGGACTCCGGTTAGTCCTAAGATAAAACCTTTAGCAAATAGGATATAGTCCGCAAAGTTATATGTTCATATTTATAATTAACCCTAAGATTTTCTTCAATTATTCAGTAAATATCGATAAACTGCCAAACAAAATTGTTATTTATATTATAATGTTTTTTACTTAATTAATTTAATTATAAAAACACATTAAATAATTATGAATACGCAATGTTATCGTATATAATTACTGTGTATTAAATCCTAAATCTAGGTACATAAAGTGAATGGAAGTTAATTCTCGGAAGAAACATAATATTTCAGACTTCCTATATCTAGTTGGTGAATCTTTGGACTGACAGGATTTCGTGTTTCAAACTGACATACACACAGTCCTCATTACAACACTGCTTGTCAATGGTTACGTGGCCCGTATATCGGACGTTGCCTTCACATTTTTCTCGATTGTTAATTTGTTTATATTATTATACAAATATAAAGTATAATCAATTTTCAATATACAAGTGTCATCTGCAATACTGTAGTTAATAAAGGATATAAAATACACCTTGATTTTGTATAAAGTGTCGAGATATATTTATGCAATTGTAAAATTTTGACGAAGCTGAATGTGGCTTAGCGGCGGGATTCGAACACAAGTATTTTGCTTACGGTGTAGATTTCGACACCAATTATGCAAATAGGAGGAGGAGGAAAAGAGGTTGCCAACCTCTTTTCTCCGGCGCGAACAACTTACACATTCACATACGAAGAAGAACGAAGAACAGTTAAAGAGGTTGCACAGCAATGTTTTTATTTTTCCGTAATAAATAAATAACACGGGCAAAATAGAACACAAATCTTGTCCCTTTTCAATCACAATATCAACTTAAAATGCAACTCCGTTCACCGATTTTGACAACATATATATAAAACATTCGTTGTAAACGGCAGTACAGTATATGATAATTACATTTATATGTAAGGATTTTTATATGAATTAATTTTTCTCATATTAATTATTTACTGTAATCATAATAAAAAAAATGATTAAATAGTTGTGCCTAACAATCATTCGATTACGAATTTGAAAAATGTTTTCGCGAGACAAAAAAATGTGAATAAACCAGTCAATGTATTAATGTAACATATAGTTCACACTTATTGTGACGCTTAAACTCCAAGCAACATCTAAATACTTAACTACATTTTATATAATTAACATTTCATACGAATATTATCATTGATTACTCGACACACGCGGCTTCTACCTTAATTTATTTATTTGTGTGTGCTTGCGTATGTAAATACACCATTCACGACGACCGTATAAAGAGACATAAAGTAAAAAAAACGATAATGATTGCTTTCTCAAAAACATAGAATAAGAATATAAATAAATTTGAAAAAAGCACCCAATAGTTTTTTTTTTTTAAATTCATTCAAATAGTCTCCATTTCTATAAATGATTGTACATGTTTGAAGTCGTCGTAAACATGTATTATGAAACGCCTAAACTAAGATATGATCACAGACTGTCGACTTTAAACAACATTGATTGTTTTATATAATAAAAAAAATCAATGTTCCAATTGAAAGACTGCAGTCTATATATACATAAATTTATTACACAAACACACACACAAACTACACGCTAATATTTACCTAATGAGATTAAGCTCATATTAGTTTAAATTATATAATCGAAAAAAAAATCACTCAAATTGATTTTATATAATACCTGTAAATATTTTATAAATGATATTTTAAAGAATGAATGATATCAAATAATTTGTGCCGCACGGACACAATTTATTCCTCCATACAACACCAACTTATCAATTAAACAAATATAAACAATAAAATTTGCTATTATGACAAAGGTTAAATATAGTAAAGTAGTCTAAAGTGGTATTTTACAATTCATATAGGCAGTAAAGGCATTTTGTTGGAATATAAGCACAAACACAATCTACGATAGATGGCAACACCGACGCCATCTTCTCTCGTAATGGCTGTAGTTCGTGTTCATAGGCATTAAATCACCTATGTATATAAGATTAATGTAATTATAGGTTATTCAATCATCCAAGTCTTTAATTTAACAATCAACTATACATTTTCTGTATATATCTTATTTGTTACGAGCGGTTACGTTTCCTAGTGTTTTGCTTTAGTGTAGTATACAGGACGTAAGTAGCACTATATACTAGAGTATTTCGATTACATAGGACAATGTCGACATATACAAGTTAATTAAAGGTTCAAATGTAGAATTATATAAATGTAACTGGCTCTCGAAATGTCTTATCAATAAACACCTACATATTTACATAAACTATAATGCAACAATTACATTGTTATCAATTAAATTTTTAATTGGTGTATTTAATATTAAATATGCCTTAAATTTAGCCATAAATATTGATTATGTTATTTTAATGTTTAATCAAATGTGTGATGATGAGATTGTGATGAAATGATGCGCAATGTCAATTATAAGGTACACCCGTAATTTTAAACATTTATATACACAATACGCGGGCAAGGTGACAACACTTTGTAAATAGACTACGCAAGCTGTGACGCAAATAATTGTCTAGTTTTCACGATAGTAACGACTGTGAAGGATTTGTCAAAGAACACCAAAAAACAAGACAATTCACGCCCGTGGCCCAGATGGGGTAGGAAGAGATTACGGACCTCCGTCGTGGTCCTGGCGCATCTCTGTCAGCCCTTCACATTCATAAATCCACGCACGCGCGCTCGCCGCTCCCGGGTCCATCTTCAGTTAATTTAATTACCCCCAATGTTATTTCTTAAATTTAATATTCCGTCTAACAAAGTGCTCTCTAGTTCAATCCCCAGCCCGAGCGGTCGAAGCTTCTAGAAAGGCACCCTCACCTCGTTCGGTCTTCTCATTTGCATCCAGTACCTCGTTCTATCTGGTTAAAAGACATCCTATGCTATAAATATTATATGTGAGCTCCAAATTAGACGGAACATTACAGCCATATTAAGAAATGTTTTTCCTTTCAAATTCCCACATAGAATAACATAATTAATACGTCTAGTGTTTCACATATGAGTATATAAAGATGCCGACGAGTAGAAAGCCAAAGGTAAGAGTAATTGGCTTGAATAGAGACCTCGTGAGCGCGTTCCACTGGTCTGATGACTTTCTTGCGTGCCGTTTCTTGGCCGGCGCGTCCTCGGGGGGCTCGCTCGTGTTCCGCCGCCGCAGCGCGCTCGATGGCTCGCTGCTCATAAATACAAACAATTATATTTTAACTGCACTCACTAATAAAAAAAAACAAAATAAAGGGCGACATAAATTTGAATGAAATTCAGCAGAGATTACTATTTGGAAAAGCAAAAACTACATTTTTTTTTTAATTCCGCGCAGTAGAAATCGCGGGTAGAAGCAAGTATGAAAAAACAAATTATTAATACTTGTCATGAGAAAACAAATCTAATTAGTAAATATTCTATTATAAATTGATGGTACCTCTCTGTTGGTACGGTGACGTCATTTTCTTCCTCCTCTGGTGGGATGACTTTCGCTCCGTCCTGAGCTGGGGCCGTGGTCGTGTCCTCATCGGAGCTCGACCACTCCGTAATCAACGCATGAATCATATTTCCTGGAAGTCAAATAAATAATCTGATCATTACTGTAAAATGTACATCATTATTTCTCTTTTTAACATATTACATGAAGCAAGTTATACACTATAATCAGTTACCAAGGGAGGCGCTGGTGGGTATCGCCGGCAGGGGCCGCGCCGGGGCTTTGCTAAGGCTCTCCCCTCTCGGCGGCGGCAGCGGCGCGGCCTCTTCTTCAACTTCAACAACCTCTGAGTAAATACTTTCATCCAATGTGAGTTTTTGTTGCTGTAACAAAATACATTCTTACGTCCAATGCTCAGTCTTTTATGCCCTGTTACAGAACAGTCATATCTATAAATAACACACCAGTTTCTTGTTGCCTTCTATAATTGCTCGGTAGGCGAAGCGCAGTTGGTCAGCGGTCTGGATCAAACCCATTCGGCTCTTCCTTATCTCCAGAACCATTTGCTGAATATCAATATACTTCTGTCCTTCTTTTTCTATCTGCAAATAAAAACAAATCCTTATAAAGTACCATACCATGATTTGGTGAAAGCATACATCACCTGTTTAGAAAATGTACTTACTATGGAAAGACATGCATCCACTAGACAGAATGTTCCAGAGCGTCCAATGCCTGCGCTGCAATGAACTATTGGCGGGCCAGCATCAGGATCCAAGGCGCCTGACTTTTGTACAGTAAGTAGAAAGTCAAGGAATGCCATCGGTGAAGACGGCACTCCAAAGTCAGGCCAATTTATGTAATGGTATTGTGAAACAAACCGATATTCCAAAGTATCATTGTCCACAATTCTAAAAAATAACAGCATAACAAACACTGACAAAAGATATATGTAAACTATTTCATACAATTTATTACTTAATTGATTCAATTGTTATTGATCTAAAATTTACTTCTGCACTTACTTAAACAACCTTGTGAAGTAACCAGGCTTTTCTGTCTCACTTATTTGTTCTACTGTTAAGTTGACATCATTAAGCACTAATTTGAATTCTTCGCCAGTGCCTTGGGGCCAGTAATAGAAGCATTTACACTCGTTCTTTTCAATAATTTTGTTTAACATAACAATACCACGACTATTTTGCTCCCAAACCATCAACCAGAAATGTCCAACGGTAGAACCAAGAGGTCCTTGGGTTAATATATATTTTTTATCTGCACGATCCACCTGCAACAAACGTTACTATCAATTACAAAGTTATAACACCCTGTTTATGTGGCTGATAGCAAAAACTAATCTATAGGTTGTCTATATTGAAACGATTAAATTCTTTGTGTGACATAACAGTTACTAAATAAAGGAAACAATAAACATGTAAATAAACAATGTAATTAGTAATCATAACATCAACACACCCTGACTGACTTATGTTTTTAACACAAGACGGTCTTTTACCTCCTTTATACTGCACTTTTGTTGCAATAAACATTCATGCATAAATTATATAAAATAATTCATTCTCATATAATTCTCGAGAGTTATAAAAGAAGTGAGTTCAAGGTTATAAATAATGATTCATACTTAATTTAATGGTATGCACACATTCCAAGTACTGGCAATTAGTTACATGTAAGGTCAGCAGCTTTATGTAGAAAGATAGCAAACCCTAGGGACGGTGTCCATCTATTAGTGGATTGCATTGTGACCTTGTTGACAGTTTGCAATGTTCCATTTAATATATCAAACAAACACTCCATATGTGACATGACCTTGTAACATGCAATTTCATACAATATTCCCTGATTAATAAATGAGTCAGTTATATATCTAATTCTTTTTTCTTTTATATTAACATAGCAAAGCTTTTGTACTTTTCAATTATTATTTTATAATCACTCTATACAAACTATTAGAAAACACTCCATCTATAGATTATGTACTTATAGAAATAGCAATGCACAAAAAATACTTGGACTACGGACAGATTTTACACATTTTCATGAATGCACACACATAAATAAGCTCTGAAAGACTTTAAATTCCATCAAAACTATTTTCTTTAAATGTATCACTAGACATCTTTTGGTTTTCCTCTAATTTTGTTTTTACAATTATGTTTCATAAAGTGAAATAGTTCTCAGTGGAGATGAGTTATTCCAAGTAGATAGTAAAATTACTTTATCTTATGCAAAAAATAGTCTAAACAAATAGTAAACTTGAAAAACTTACTGGCACAATGTTGGCATTGATATAATCAGTCTTGCTTCTTTTCAAAATGACACGGGTGTGATCAAACGGATACACATCACGGTAGCGGTTGAACTCTTTATTTTCTAGCCGCTTAGCTTCTGTACATGTATATGGATAGGACATATATGTGCGTCCAATTTTCTGAAAATAAAAACCTTGACATTAAACATTATCTTGCGCTGTGTAAAATCAATGTCAATAGCAAAAACGGGAACAAAACAAATAGTTTTTAATACAATAATGGCTAGTTATTATGTTGGGTATCTAAATATATCACTGTAGGTCATAAAAGAGTAATCGAAGTCAGGTTTCGCTTAGAATTTTGTATGCTTAATACAGCATTTTTTTACTACTATTGCAAAAAGTTCTTTGTTTTATATCACAAGAAAGTCTAGCCATAGCCTGTTACAAGTAAAACTATATTATTACAACCAAAAATTAGATTTTAAATCCTTATTTCATGTAATTCCATTGCCAAATGAATAAAACTTTGTGACGTCTTTTAAAGTATCTATTGTTTTATTTTAAATTATTAACAATTTCTAGACCCACTTTAGGCAAAACAAGTAAATTTAATACTAAATTCAGTTTTGTTGTTGGTGTAAATATGCATATGTGACATAATAGATTATATGTACATAACAGATTTTATTGTTGTTTTTTCTGTTCTACGTCCTATTTTTAACTGAGACAAAACAATTTGATTGCTATTGAAAACAAAAAAATGTTTGTTTTAGAGCTGTTGGTGGGTACGATTTAGAACCTTATGAATTTAATGTAATAATGATCCTTTGATCCCAGAATAATTACTAAGGTAGAAAAGCATATCAAGAATCGTTATTTGGAATTATAACCTTAACTGCACGTGGCATTTGGTGGAGGAAAACATCGTCGGTACAAACTTTTTGGGACACATTTCGACCTTGACATGTTAAGTGGTACAGATAGCATTTTGAATCGAAAATTACTAATAAAGATGGTAAGGTTAGGTAATTCGATAGTATCCTGGCGTTGTGCATACGTGGCATATTCAGCATAAACCCTCTCATCACACCTACGCAATACTTACTTGATAAACTTTGGACCACGCTTTCGTGGCTTCAATATCGTTAAAATCTTTTTCGATATCATCAAAAGTTCTATCGTCGTTGTACATGATGCTATGTCATTCCCAGCTTGCACGAACAAAGAATTGGTGTTTTGCTGCAACCGGATGCCGCCGCAATGTTTGAGATATGTTGTATGTACAAATATAAGTAATTTATGAGGAGCTAAATGAGATTTTTGGTTTACTTTAAAAGTAAAGCGGTGGTGCTCGAGGGACCCTGTCTGTTTTACTTTATGCAAAATAAGTGTACAATATAAAAACTACTAAAACGCAACTATCTGCACAAGCTTGCTCCTGAACGCTCCTGTAGACTACCAAAGAGTAAATAATAACGCGTAGAGATAAAAAAAACCTCTCCGCATAGAGTAGGTATGTACATTGAAAACAAAATTTTACTTTCCATAAAACATAAATGAATTTTAATTAGATTTAATTTTAAATAGAGAGACTTTTGGTAATTCGTACTTATTTTGATATTTTCAGTAAAATTGAAAAATTGAATAAGAAATAGTTTTAAATTGAATGAGAGATGAAACATGAAAAATCGAATAACACAATGTATGAAACATTTTGTAAATATGAGTTTTGTCTGAACCTATTTCTGACATTGTTTTTTTTTTATTTTTGCACTCCAATAACTTAAGGTGTTCAGATTTATTCGTCGTTAAAACACGTTTCCTTCGTAGATGTAGGTTTTTTTAGAATAACTTTTTGATTTTAAATCAATTAAAAATCGTTTTTTTTTACATCTATTAAAGGTTTTTTTCATCGACGTATGGATGTCTCAATTTAAATCCAGCTCAAACTTTTAACAATAAAATAGTCTATGATTATAAAAAATATCGATGGCGCTAGTGAGCTTTTGTGTTGGCGTTTCTTTAATCTATTTTTTTTTGATCTGTTATAATCAAGGACAATCGTTTCACAGAACTCGGAACTAGGTCGTTCTACGTTTTACAGTGTTGTATATTTATGGTTCGTTCATTTCATTCACATTCGTTTCGTTGGCAAGTTGGCAACTTTGGTTGTGGTTGGTGGAAAAACTTTGAGCTTTGACATTCGAAGCGACTCGGTAGAACGTGTCGTGCTGTGCATTAAATTTATTTTTTATTAAAACATCTATTATTAGAAACATAATATTATTGGAATCCCAATAAATAGACATTGTAAAATTTGGCAATCGTAACATAAAGTGTAACAAATGGCTTCGCCGCGGACCCGTCGCAAGTTAAATTCGGTGCGGACTCAAGATGAAAACCACGTAAGTCAATATAGCACTAATTTGTGAACCTACTTAAATTATAGGAATCTGAATTTCAATTATGGTTTTAATAACTTTTAGAAATGCTTTGAATGTGACACGCTGAATCCGCAATGGGCATCAGTTTCTTATGGCATATGGATCTGTTTGGAGTGCTCTGGAGTCCATCGAAGCCTCGGTGTACATCTTTCGTTTGTACGTTCAATAACTATGGACAAGTGGAAAGACATTGAACTAGAAAAAATGATGGTATAATTCAAAGATTTTTTTACTTTCACACACATGAATTCTTTATACATTAAAAGTACTATATAAAAGCTTATGGTGCCTAATTTTCTTTTATAAACCATGGCGTGAATATGTTTTTCTTTTAGAATAGAATTCCTAACTGACTTAACAATCCCTCAAGGGTCAATTGCTTACTTTAAAAACGACAAATTTAGTGGTCAACACTGTACAGTCAGCTGTATAAATTTAAACCATTTATATTACTTCCGACTTGTATATGCTTTAAAAAATATATACATGTACACTTCCTGCCATGAATAAATGCCAGTGATCACAATTCATAATTCTATATTTTATTAGGTCGGTGGAAATGCTAAAGCTCGCATGTTTTTTGAAAGTCAACCTGACTATAAACCGGAAATGTCAATACCACAGAAGTACAATACAAAAGCTGCCGCTATGTATCGCCAGAAGGTAAAAAATGTTTGTTTAAACCTGCAAAGAGTTTGTGTATTATGGTTAAGCATTTTTCATTAATGTCATTACAAGTCCTAAATATCACTTATTTATGCCATACAATATTGTCCTTATATGACTTGAGAGTGCATTAGTAATGCTAAATTATTTTGTATCATTGTAAACCAAATAGTCCAAGAATTTCAAAGCAAGAAGTTCAAAGCATTGTCAGCTATTCCTTGAATTTTTGTGATTTCTGGCTGTGAAGAAATATTATCACATACCAAAAGCCTGTACTTATTTGCTACTTACTCTATATAGTTGAATTGCAGATTGCGGCTCTCGCAGAAGGTGGTTCATGGAGTCCATCTGATTATAAATCTGAAAATACTGAGCGATCTTCAGATTGGAATCAGCAAGCATCTTATTCCTCAAATGATAATATGTTCCACATGAGTGGTTCCGATAATGATATCAGTTATCAGTAAGCATTTTTGAAAGTATCACCTTTGTTTTGTAATTTTTTATACATAGTCTTCAAAGGTTTAGTAATTATTATTTTTGTAGTAGCAAATATGGAAGTGGTCGCTATGTTGGGTTTGGAAGTTCCCAGAATCAGTCTCAGTCAACTCCTATGTCACCAATTCACAGCGGAAATGAGATTGTTGACAACACCCTGGCTTCTTTAGCATCGGTAATAGTTTTCTTTATACATAGACTAAATTTAACCATTTCTTAAATGTTCTAATCCAGGTTTTCACTTTTATTGACATGTATATTAAGTATACTAGAACATGTTTTGACAAAATAGTGTTCAATACAGGGTTGGTCAATGCTGACGTCTTCTGTGAGCAAAGTGGCCCGCACTGCTACTGAAAGTGCTGTTAAATATGGAGGTATAGCATCGCAGAAAGTTTCCGAAATGGCATCAACTGTCACAGATAAGGTTAGTGGAGTATATAATAGTATCTTGCTTTAAGTATATAAATGTTTTAGTACAAGTTTAATTTTGTAAAAATTAGTATTAATTACAAACTTACTAAATTATGTTACCATTATCTTGCAATGTTTAAGGTTAATAACCGTGGTGGACGAAGCTCTTTGGGTGGAAACAACGAACTACGCCGAGCCAGCAATACAAGTCCTCATTTCCTCGCACAAAGCTATGGTGCAATGAAAAGTTCCACATCCGAGACATACTTCAACTGGTGAGTTTAATAAATATTTTAGTTCATTTCATAATTGTAGGTATGCATTTCCATTTATTTTTATTTTGTAAAGGAATGAGCCAAACCTGTCCTCTACATCTTCGGTGGCAGCTCGTAACAACTTGGATACCCGCGATCTGTCCCAGGTCGGTATATCGAGCCCGCCTCCCGATGTTAAAAATATAACTATAAAGAAAAAGCAAGACACTGAGGACTCGTGGGACTGGCTTTAAACATCATTAAAAAGAAATTAAATTAATTATATGAATAATGTGCTTGGTTATTTGATTAAAGCTGGCTGGGCAATTGCTCATTGATATAAGTACTAATTAATTGTAATTATTATGCATTTAATTAAATAATTGTCATTGAAATAGTTAAATTGTATGTGGTAGAGGTTTGAGTTAAAAATTAATTGTTACAAAATAGTTCCTTCAACATTTTTTATTTAGTATTCTATCTCAAGTGAGTATTAGATTAAAGAACAGTTCTTGTTAATAATTTTTCATCATAACTCAATACTTTTGACTATGTAACTAATATTGTAATTTATTCACCAAGAATTCCTTACTTATAAAACATATTATATAAAAATTGTATACAGAGAAAATGATGATTGATTCTGTATATAAAATGAATTATAATAATAGTTGTTTTAATACATGAAGCCAAATATTTGTATGTCTTTTTACTCAAATTGCGCGAACGACGAACGTCCAATTTGCTACATTTAAAGTCTATATGGAGAAAATGTGCATAATTCTATTTTTTTTAAATATAGAGGTTTAAATATCTAGACAAAAAAAACCTAAAAAAGTTCAAACTTAGTTATATTTATTACGTTAATTTTTACTTGATTCCATTGTAGTAGAAACAAAATTTTCTTGTACCTATTATGTCATAAATCACATATTATTTCTATGTACCTATAATAGTTAAACTATTGTCAGTATCATCGACTTGTATTATATATTTTATTAAAGTATTAAAAATATTTCCTTGAATGTGTTATGTAGTTGCATCAATGTTGAACTACACTATGAGATCTTGCGCATTCTTCGTTAAACAAGTTGATTTAATAATTTTTTTTATATCATACACCACTTTACGTAAAAAACTTGACAAAATTTATAAATAAAAGATAGCATATAAAGTTGGTGCCATTCGTTTAATACAAATTAAAATCGAATATCAATAATTTAATAGCTTAATGTCTATCATATTTTACATTATTATAGTATATTAAATGATAATTTTTAATCTATTTAAATGTAATGGAATGCATTATAAATTACTTTATATTATTTTTTATGGATAAACAAATTATACATTTTCATTTTTGTAAGAGGAAAAAATTAATATTATTTGTTGCTATTGCAAAGAGTAAAACTGTGAGTTAACTAAATTTGCTAATTTTTGAGATATTTATAATAATGTAAGTATATTAGCTTGAAATTATTAGTGGCCATGGGCAACGTTTTAGATAGTTGTAATTAATATCATGATTATTGAAAAATTTATTTAATTATACAGCGGATCTACATAAACGGGTATATATTTTCTTAAATAAAAGGTTCTGTGATGTATTTTTTCTATAATCAATTACTTCATGTTTCTTATGTGCTAAGTGTCATAAAGCTATACAAATATATAATGCAAATAATAAATTAAAGGCATATTCCTAATAGTTACAATCATGAATTATTATTAATTCAATCATTAATTATGCTTGGCTAATATAAGCTGATGTTATAAGTAATAATATCAATATGTAATTTCATGTTAAGGTTGCCTTACATGAACTGTTTAAATGATCCAATGAAAGTAGCAATCTGCAGTTAGTGTACGGCTTGCTAGCTAGTGATCTGCCAACCCCAATAACTATGCTGTGTATGTGGCACTAAATGTTATAAATAATAGTTAATATATTATTTCTTAAGCTTTATTATATTTCTATGTACATACAAACTATTGTTTAACTAAAATTTTACTACATTTTAGTTCTTTTAAATGGAGAGAGAAGTAAAAATACATTTCAGCTTTAGTCGTAAGATTGAATGTATTGAAGTTTGTTCATTGCCTAAGTAATTTCAGTTTGTGTCCATGATGTGAATTTTAATAAGTAATAAATATTATCAGAATTTAACGTATTTTTATTTGAACACTGAAAGTTTCAGATGCTGTACATTAAAAGTGTATTTTCAGTATTTAAAGTAACTTAACATGTTTAAAATCCTAGGAGCAGATAATCTCATAACCTCCCTTGCTTCCATTATAACTAATTCTAACCCTAACCATGGGCAAACACCTTTATGAGCTCATTTCATCACAACATTCAAAGCGCAATCTCCACAAAACCTAGTGATCAGAGCTGCTTTGTGTCATACAGAGTCAATATACGTATTAACTCTTGATTATATTCTTTATTATAAATGAATGCACTATGTGATTGCTATGACAGATGTTGATGTCTGTGGAAAGGATGTAGGGTAATTTATAGAAACAAACATTTTCGGAATCATCGAACTTTAATCAAATATGAAATTACAAATGTAGTAAAAATCCCAATATCGTTTACCCAAAATTCAATAATACCTTATCAAACAGTAATCCTTACAAACCCGTCACACATTTTACAATAATACTTAGAATAGTACATGTCAAATATTTTGATTAACAAAATATGAAAGACATATAGGTACACATTAAATACTGTTCTAAGAAAGTATTTAAGTAATAAGTAATTTGCTTCTTTCCTTTCATAAAACAAATAGCCCCAGTGAGCCCGGAATGATTGAAAATCCCAAACAAATCTTTTTGTGTAAATATCTTGACTATCTTGTTTCATTTACTTTATTAACCAATAAATGTTACACATTCACTTTCAATACATGAAAATTAAAATAACACTGAATATGTTATTGCAACCAATATTAAATGAAAAAGCATTTCTCTGTTTGAAAAAAAAATCTATTAAAAGAACAAAAAAAATTTACTTCGCAAATGAACTTTTAAATATGTATCAAAAGATGCAAGTAACAAAAATTGAGAGAAGAATTGATTTTAACAAATTCAATGCATTCTAGCAAAACTATTACTTAACATATTGACATGATCATCACTTTTATTTTACCACAACATAGCTTAATATCTCAGCAAAAACTTTGGTAATTAATCAATCAACATATAGAGAATGTCTTGTTGAATTTATCATATTCAATAATTACGATGCCCACATATAAAAATAAATATCTTGCCAGTGACTTAAGTATCTAATTATAGGATCACAAACAAATGACATGGCAGGTATTTTATCGGACAAAGATGTAAGAACACCTTCTATTACATTTTTAGAATAACCATTGTACATAGGACTTCTTAATAAGTAAAGTATAAAACCCAATTTCCTACGACTAATTTCAATTCGTTGTTCATAAGTTAACTCCTTCATATGACGGTTATAAAGTTTGAAACTCGCAAAATCTAATCCTAATGCTACTAGCCACTGTTTCCAAGCTGTTGTTCCAAACACACGCATCGCAGCAAGATGTATCACAGGTCTTAAAATATACAACAATTCAGCATGCACCAAGTCTTTTATTTCCGTGTTATTTGTTTTATCATCTTTGATTTTAACACGTTGCCAGTCACGTAACGCTATGGGCGGCGCACCATCGACCCGGCGAAGAACACGTCCTGATCTTTTTAGTGTAAAATATGAATTTGCACTATCATCTGATTCTCTTTCTTCAGTGAATTTCTTTCTTTGTAAAGTAGGTATCGGAGGATGTTGTATTGGTAATTCTTTAAATCTGTACAAGAGAATTAAGGCTGAGGAACACTTGAAAGTCTGCAGAAGTGCTGTAGCCACCCATTTCCCACGATTACCCCATTTGTTCTTAACAGTCAGCTCTATGAATACTTCACAATAATGAACAATGGTTAGCCAAAGCTTCACCTGATCTTTAAATCCATAATGCTGAAATTCACCATCATAAGCATCTCTTATGAGTCTATCGTTAAATAACGAAACAAGTTTAGAAAGAGTGTAGACAAGTTCTGACACAATAGGTGATTTATTTATTTTCCCAGCAATAAAATATGATGACCACGTTGTTATTGTTTCCAAATCTGTTACAATTCCTGGATTATTGACGACCCATTTTTTATAGCTCGTAAACAACTGCAAAGGTGTGATTTCCTTAGCCATTTTTTAAATGATTGTATATCAATATTTCTGAAATGCTGGTACGTAAAATAGAATTTACTCCTATAACGAAATATAAACCATATCTTACATGTATAACTATATCTTTTCAAGTGACAATGACGTAGTATTTTCAATACAGATAAACATGGCGTTTGTTGACATTGACAGGTTGGCGTCTACCAATTTTAGGGCTACCATTAGGACAAAATTTCCTAACTTCTTCCGTAATTCATAAAAAGGAATTTTGAAAATTAACTATTAAGTAAGCAAATTATTTTCAACTCATGGTTTGTGTGGCCTTAGTAATTACTTAGCATTTCAATGATTTTATCTACGCGAATGAACACAGCTGAAGAATTGTTCTAGAGAACATAAATAAACCTTTTTTAATTTTTACATATCTTTCATAAAAATGTTATAAATATTGACAACAACAAGAAGTCGCATGTCAAATAAACATAAATTATTTTTTACAAATTCGATAAAAGAAAGGGGCAACATTTCTAAGGAGAGCTGTTGCTTTCTTATTGGTCAAACGGTGAGGCTGTCAAAGTGACATTGTTAGTTCACATATTTTCCAATTGTCAACTTGGCACCATGTTCTAGTCGAACTGTATAAATGTATAGTCTTGACCAGTCTTGGTTTAATATCAGGTTATTAGTGGTTATCAGTAAGATTGGCTGTCAACATCTTGTCATAGTTTTAGCAGCAAGTTGTTTTGACATTCGAGTTTTTACTTTAGCCGATTACGTTTCCCTCTAAATCTTTTGCAAAATTTTTTAAGTTGAAATTATTCATATACATTCTTGTACTTTATTTACAACTTAGTTTAATTGCAAAGATGGTAGGCCGCGCTATGACCGCAAACCAAGGCGCTAAATATGAACAGCTGGCTTCAAAATCAGATGTGGACGAAGAAGTAGTAAGAAGCAAACCAAAAGGAAAATGGTCCGACATTTGTGTGCAAAAAAGTCTATTTTCATTGGGACTTATACTATTCTACTTTTCGTTGTCTATTGGTCTAACATTTTACCAAAGATGGCTTTTAAAGGTAAATTGTTTCCATATTTTAATTTAATTCTTCAGTACCTTGTTCCATTTTTGAATAACTATTGGATTATGGAAAGTTAGAAACAAAGTCACTTAAGAACCTGCAACTAAAAAGCCTAGTAAAGTTATAGTTAAAAAAAAACAATTGTGTAAATCTTTCTTATTTGAATCTTATCAGAAAGAAGATTTAAATCAATTCCTTAGTTACAGTTTATTACACTATGTTTCAAAGATTCATTGCAGTAATGATTTTTAATTTTTTAGGAAGTACATTATCCTCTCACAATAGTGATGTACCATTTGATAGTAAAATGGCTGTTGTCAGCATTTGTGCGCGAAGTTCTGCATTGCATCACATTGAAAACTCAGCTGGTTCTTTCATTTATGACATGCTTGCGTTCAGTTGGGCCAACTGGATTTGCTAGTGGCATTGATGTTGGCTTCTCTAATTGGGGACTTGAACTTGTAACAATTTCACTCTACACAATGACAAAATCAACTACGATAATATTCATCCTTGGATTTGCCATATTCCTGGGACTTGAAAAAAAGGTGAGTGGTTTGAAAAAATATTTGTCAACATTGGTTTCTATTGTAGTATTATCATCATCATCAGGGGCTCACTCTTTTCCTTATAGTGGGTGAACAGATTATGGATTACTCAGGCATACATCTCTATCTACCTATATAATTGAATTCACACCCTTACATATATCTTTTTCCACATACTTGATTTCCACTGCTGAATTGTTTAAAAAGTACCAATGTTTTGTCCATTTTTAAAAATTACGTATGTTTGTCTAAGAGGGAATGAAACAGACAAAAAAGTATGAAAAAAATTATAAGATGTGTATAAAGTCAACTGATCTGTATTGTTCTGGTGTGGGCGCTGGAGATGTTTTTATCTATTAACTTAGGCCCCTAGCCCCTTGGTGGGAATTTGTATTTTCCGGCAACTGTTAGCAGTATGTTGCCTGATGTATTCTATGCAAGTGTATATGCTTAGGAACATTTTCTCAAGTATAGTTTATCTTATTTAAAATCTATATATTGTCTTTTAGTAAGTAATATGTACATATGTATGTTTGTATGTTTGCTTATGCTGTGTGTTCAAATCATTTCAATTACATGTCAAAAATTCTATCCTAAGAAATTTTCCATAAAGTTTGACCAAAGTATTTTGCTGGCGTCAAGATTATTCTGATATTTTAGATTATTTCTGTAATTAGCATTGCAATGCATGTAAGGTTCAAGAGGTATATAACAACATGGTAACACTTTGTTATTTTGTTGATTGTACTATTTCTAAATGACATAATTAAAATTTTAATGGAAACGCGATTATCTATGTTCTAAAGCGATGCGATAATGATGCTGATAAAGTATATGAATTAAAAATGTTATCATAAATAAGCTAGTTTAGGATATCTTCTTGTTTTTTTTTTACTTTGTTATGTAGGATCTGAGCGACAACAGCATAGATTTGAATAATTCATTTTGTAGTAACCAACCCTAGACTTACACCAGGTTTTAGACTAAATCATAACACAGTATTAAACTTTTGGTGCGAGTTATTTGAAATAAACGATTTAGAGAGAATTTTATGGTGGTGAAGTATAGAAATAGATTGTTCTAAATAATGACGGTACAGTAACATAAATTATTCTACAGCGAATCTCGTGCGAACGCTATACAGTTGCGTATGAAAAAGTTTTATTAACCAGTATATCTTGTAATTAATAGTTATTTAGGTATAATTAGAATTGCTTGCGTAACACCTGTCGCGTACCTATTTATTATAGCACGATAATAGTGTGCAGTCATTAAGAATGGCTTTCAAGAGACACACATAAGACACGAAATCAAAACATATGTGGAGCCCTTGAATGTATCGCTAGTAGGTGAAATATGTGCTAAGCGTTTATTTAAGTATTATTAAATGACAGAACTACTTAGAACATAATAATAGGTAAGAAATATATGGTGATTAACATTGTTTCTTGTTTATTTCTCTACAGTCTTGGTCGCTAGTTGGAATTGTTATCATGATTGCTTCTGGACTGATAATGTTCACCTACAAAGCGACTCAGTTCAATCTTCTTGGCTTCTACTTTCTTCTTTTGGCGTCGTTCGCTGCTGGTTTGAGATGGTCCTTCGCTCAACTTCTGATGCAAAAGTCTAAACTGGGTCTGGATAACCCTGTTGACATGGTGTTCCACGTGCAGCCATGGATGTTCGTGTCACTGTTACCGTTCACTATTATGTTTGAAGGTGAGTTTTTTTTTAATATCAGATATTTTTTTTTGTTAATTCGCTAATATTTCTTTTACCACTCAAATTAAGGTCTAGCCTCGCGCTACGATATGGTTTACGACAATAGTCGAATGGCAGGAGTCGAACTCTCGACCACATGACTGGAAATCCGTACCCTTAACTACTAGGCTATTGGCGTTTCGAGTGTATTCAGATTGACATTAAATATGTAATATGATAATAATATACCTATATATTCGAATAGTTTATATCATTATATTATTGTTAAAAACAAAATAGTCTGACATACATTATAAGCATGACTTCAGTATTTTGTAAAAAAAAAACGTTTTATGATTTCATGGTTACTTTTTGCTTCCTTGCAAAATTGTTTCTTTATGAAATGTTAATATTAGCACCGAAGATAGATTTAACATAATAGAATTTCAAATACGATTTGACGTTATCCTTCGAATTTATTTCAGAATAATTTTTCAGTTTGACCTTCGTATGTTTTATGAAAATATAAATTATTGATAATTTTTTACATAGCTACTAATATATATTATTTATTTTTATTATTAAATGGCTCGTGTCGTTTGAGGAAATGTTTGTGTTATTATAGTAAAAAGATTTTCTGATTCGGTTAATTGTTCATATATAGAAGTATGAAAATATTACGTTCGTCTGCCTCACCGTTTATGTACAAAAATATGGCGTCTACATGTCTTTTATATACTACTCAATATTCCATTCAATACGTAAATAGATCATGAAATTTGAATTTCATATTGGTTATCGTTTATACATGCCATATTTTATGGCAAAGAAGTGTTGTGAGACGGTCACAATCTTGTTTTTCAAACGTTAACCACACTTATTATATTTTTCTTTATAACGATATCCTTACTATCTATATTGTTTCCATGTTTTATTGATATTGTTTTAACTTTATGATAACAAATATCTTGGCGGCTCAAGGTCATTTGCGTGCCGTGTTTGATCCCTCCCCCGCATTGCTTTACAGCTCGATACATCTTAAATTTTATTTGTCCAGCCACTACGATACGTGACAACAATATTAAGTCATATTATATATGAGAAAGAAAACAAAATATATATAGTAACTCTTCGTTCCCTTTAAAAATTATATGTTACTTGTTCCAGGCACCACCTGCTTTGATTATCTGTCATCGTTGACCAAGGAACAGTTGCTGCCTACCATTCTGAAGGTGTCCGTCGGCGCGATACTGGCATTTGCTATGGAAATCAGCGAGTTTCTTGTCGTCACCTATACATCAAGCCTTACATTATCAATTGCAGGCATTTTTAAGGTAGCTCATACAAGTTTTTTTGTTAATCAAAAAAGACAATAGATACCCTTGTTGTTCCTCGACTGGGGTTAATGCTATGACTTATAGGGTGTTGAAACAAGCGTTTATAGCTTACCGAGTCTTCTTTAACTACGAGTTTTTTCTGCTAGCTTTGTAATAGCGCAAACATAGCAATAATAGTAAACAAAAAGTTAACACCATCGCCCTTGTAATATTTTCCATACAAGATTTAGACACTCTATATCAACAAGCTGCCGTTTCCCTTTGGAGGATCGGCACAGTACATATTACTCCTCCATACATCTCTGTCAGCCGTCATCCTCATCTGAACTCACACCCTTCTTACGTACCTTCGGTCTTCATCTACCTTTATATCTATTCAAATTCAATCTCATCATCATCCCATTATCTTGACAATATTTCGAGACTAACACTCAAATATATTTTTACAGGAAATGTGTATTTTAATACTGGCAGTGGAAGTGAGCGGTGATCAACTGAGCGCTATCAACGTGGTCGGGCTGGCGGTGTGCTTGTTGGGAATCATTGGTCATATTATCCACAAGGTTATCGTTATTAAAGCTGTCGCCGGTACTGTGAGAGCTCTGGATGTCGATGATTTCAATACTATAAATAAAATAAGAACACCCCAAATATGCGGAGAGCACGGGAAGCCGCTGTTAGAAGATCATGTTCAGTGGCATAATGGAGTAAGCGATGATAGTGATTTAGATGCGAATGTTGTTTTATATGAAGTTTTACATAGAAGAGATGCGAGATAAATACAGGGCGATATTTCAACATCGGGATACCTCAAATATGATTATGGTAAACAAGTAATTGTGCGTTCTCACTGTCACACAATAGTGGAAATTCACGTTAATTATTTATTTATGTGTATTAAAAAAAAAGTTTCCCTTCCTAAGTATAAGCTTCCGTAACTAAAGATATTTTGCATGTAGATAAAATATGAGAAGCGATAAAATTGACGATGTATTTAATTACCAGAGATGTGTGCGTAAGTTTGTAAAGGTTAACAATTACCGTATTTAATCTACATATGATATCGTTGGTTAGGTTAAGACTACATTTTGCATATTTCACTTTATTTCAAATTCAATAGGTTCTATTTGTTTTCTTTTTTCAATTATGATAGATTTTCATTAATGCATTCCATTGTAAAAGTGAGAAAAATGTGTTAGCCAGTTATTTGTATTCTACACGCATTTGTTTTTTTTTTTAGAAAAATGTTAGTAGATTTATGTTCATATATTTATATTTCTCGTAACTATTCCTGCTAAGCTTGAAAAAGCTTGTGTTAGGATATGGTTCACGACAATAGTCGAATGGTGGGATTCGAACTCGCGATCGCTAGATCGGTAGTGCGTACCCATAACCATTAGGCTATTGGCGCTTTAAAATAAAGTTTAATTGTTTTGATATTTTTTTTATAAGTCAATGATAATCGTATTTTATTATGATTACAGTTTTGTCATTTATTAGTGAATATTTTCAACCAAAGCCTGCGCATAATGTTAATCTTAATATACATTACTTATTATACATTAGGTCATAAATTAAATTCATTCAATTTAATTTCACATCATTCAATAACTTATATCTTTCATATTAACATATTTATGTTGATATACTAAAATTTCTTTTAACCACTCCAAGCTCTATGTTAAAAATGTTCTCTATTCGGTTGACAATAGTCTAATGGCAGGATTCGAAGTTTGAACCTCGCGATCAGATTTTGCTTACTACGCTATTATCTATTTGAACTTAATATTTATGTTTAATTAACTTTTTCTGTTGATATAACCTGATCTCATTTCTTGACTGTTTAATATTGTCTTCAGCCCACTTTACGTCCCCACTGTGGGGTTCATAGTCTAGCATATAATCAAATGTGACTAGTCTAGGTTAGACTATGACTTAATCGACGTCAATTTTTTTAAAATACGTCTAAATATAACGCGTAAAAAATTACTTTTCGGCAACTTATTTGTGAATTAACACTGAAATTAATGACGTAGTTGACCTTTAAAATTAATAATAAAAAAGAATAATTATGGACCAACTACCGAATGTTACGAAGAAAGTTGAATATATATTCAAGTATAAGAATTTTTATAAAAAAAAAAGAATTTTTGAGTCGATAGTAACTGTAAAAGTAAATATACCGTGGAATTGTAATTTATAAAAAAAATAAAAATCGAAAATAACACTTCTCCATCATTAGTTTCTCTTTCAAGTTAGCCTTTTTTAATTCGTTTCTTAAAACACTTTTATAATATAGGCAGCTAATAAAAATCTATCAAATTCAATAAAAAAAATCATTTATTAATTAAAATGAAATGTGCCATACACTGAAAAAGTAATATCAAAACTATGTCGTATTCATTAAAACTATTTGCTACTAAATCAATTTACATTATATTAAGTAAATATTAAAATAAAATTAAATAGCCTTTTAAAAATGATTATGAACGCACAAAATTATTGCCTAAATGTACATTCACTTAATATACTAATATTTGTAGTTTATATAAATTTATACACTAATATACATAGTTCAAAGCATGTATACATCTTGCCACAAAATTATTCCAATTTCAAATATTGCAACATATTTCAGAACTATCAAACTATTAGGGTTACCATTTAAATCGATGTAAATTGTTGCTATATATGATTAAATGCACAATTTACTTATAAATGAATAATGGAATGGAAAATTATAGTACCCTTTTGTTATTTTATGTTGATTTTTTAATAATTTTTTATATTATTTAATTATAAAAAATGTTCCTTGACATGTGAATTTTTCGATGATTATATTAGTATAAAAAAATTCATATCTCTTAACGTAATAACAATTTATTTTCGTCTTCTTATAATACCTAAGTAATTTTTTTATGCATGTACAAAATGTTTCATACTAAAAATGTAGATAGCTGCATTAAAATAAAATTTTTCAATGGCATTTTTATCTATAGCATGTTTCATATCAAAAACAAGAATAATATAGATAAAGAAAACATTTTTTTGTTGGAGAAAATCCCACGAATGTTAGTTGTTTTAAATTGCTTCGATAATGTCGAAATTGGAACACGCTGTATATAGAATTTTGAATAGCGGATTACCTTTACTAAACACTATTGCTGTCCTTCTCACTTACTTTGAATAAACGAAGATAACAGTTTATAATTTTTTTGTTTCGTTTTATAATTAAATCTTCTTCTGTTTATATTAAAATCTCTTTTTTCGTACATAATTTAAAATTTGATTAGTGCATAGTTATAAATAGCACGAAATAAATTTTATTTTTGTTAGCATGATTTGAAATTATTTTTTATATTTTTTTATTTGTTTTTTTTAGTAACATGTTGTAAAGATAAATCGACCCGTACACGTTATCCGCTTTATCATATTGTATGATTGCTTGATACTAATAAAATTTATGTCTGATAATATGTTTTGGAACTCGCTAATATTCCGTAATAATTTAAATAATTAAAAAAATGTTTATAATTTATTTTTATGCTCATCAAAGCTGCTGAAAAAGTTGGTTAGTTTTAAGTTTTTAATTTTAAGGAATTTATTCAAAGTTTTTTTTTTTTTATATTTAGTTTCCATTGACGAAAAACTTAATAAAAATATAGTCTTCGTTTGAAAAAAATATAGTTTACTACGGCGGTGGAATTCAAATTAATTCAATGTAACTTTATATTGCATATTGTGAACAAAATATTTAAAATAATTTAATATACTAACTACACTATAGAAAAACGTATTTTTAAAAGGATTTTTACTACCTTTTTTTCTGAAGTTATAGTATTGTTTCTTAGACAGTTTAAAATCAGCGTGCGTATATAAGTACTAAGTAATTTTCAATATGTTTCTCCAAAAAAAAACACAGGTTACTATAACCATAGACTCAATTAAAATTATTTTTAACATTGTAATGTGTTCGAAGTCTAAACTAAGGCACTCTAATATTATTTCGGACGATGTAATCTTATAAGATTCAACGGTAAAGTTTGCTAAACATGTATTCAAAACATTATCTCAGTGTTTAAATGGCTTAATATTACAGCTCTGAACTACTAATAAAAACGGCTTAACTCACGTGTCCGGTGTACCGACTAGTTTCGGACCCGTCGGGGGTCCTTTATCAGGGTGAGTGAACTATTCGGGGGCTATACTCGCGGTCGCGGTTCACCTGGCGGCAGGATGAAGGAAGACGGGTCCGAAATTAGTCGGTACCTACACCGATATATGCGTGAGTTAAGCCGTTTTTATTAGTAGTTTAGTCTCACGAAAGTTTTAACAGTAACAAGTACAGCTCTACTTTAAAGCAGTATCAAAAATGTGACGCTGAAAAATTCCTGTAACCCTCTCCGTAGATGATTTCGTATAAACGGTATTGTATGGTATAGTTGTAAGCTAAATATTGTGAAACTGCATTTTCTACAAATAGATTGTAATTAAGGTTTGGTACTTAACTAGATATAAATGTTTGAAAATCAAAATCTCCTTAGTCATAATGTAAAATAATTTTTAGTTTTTGTATCTTGTAAAAAAATGTAGCTGTTTGTTTTCTTTTTAATATTTTTTTTATTCCTCTAGGTTTATTTATATAAGTTAAAACAATCTCATTCCTATAGTCCTGTTGTCAAACTTCCATTTTATTTTGTATACTTTTCTACTGTAATTTTATTACTTTGTAAGAGGAAGTAACGTTTGGTGACTTAAAGACTTGTATATTTTTGGTAAAAATGTAATAAAACATGTACAGAATAATTTGACAAACACGGGACTACTGAGGGTGAGTTTTTATTTTATAATAGATGCGAAGTTGCTACAAACAGTGATTTAAATAATTAAGTGAATTTCGTAAATATAGATTGTTATGCAAATGGTGTTTTATTTTAAATGTAATGTATGCAAAATGTCCCTGTACAAATCATAGGTGCCTGTAGATCAGTTCTTCAGTATGTCGGTGGTAAAACTGAGCTGCGACGGCGTCTTGGCGTCCAGCTGGCCGCTCAAGCGAAACAACTTGCCGTTGATCAAAGTCGCCGCTTCCATCTTGCGAAGAAATAAATTTTTACTAGATGTATTCAAAGTTTTCTCCGTCAATGTCTTATTAGATTCAGAGTCCAATGAATTTATAATAGAGTCCGCGTCTGCATCCAAATTAAATATGTTCGTCTGCGACTCCTCGCGCCACAGCTTTTGCAAGTTGAGGGCCATCAGTTCGAGTTGAACTTGTGACAGTTCCTTGATCACATCGATCTGCACCGACATAACACTGTCGCAGTTCTTTAAAAGGGAGTTTAAGGCCTCCAGCACGTCAGCACGTCTTTTTTGTATATTGTATTGATTATCGATATTTTTCTCAAAGAATGCCAAATGCTCGTACAGTTCCGCCAACTGCAGAGAGCAGGATACGTACTGTGCGCTGTGGTGTTCGAAGTCGTAGAAATGCCTCGCCCTCATCAGCCATTTGTGCGTAAAAGTAAACAACTTCCTGGCTTCCTCAATTTCCCGTATCATCTCCACGGGGACTCTATTTTCTATTTCTTTTAAATTCAGAGAAGGGAAAATGTAAAGTTTCTCTGTGGCACCGTCCCCCTTTCCCTTTTTTTCAGGAACTTCCCCTACGTTGTCTTCCTCGTACTTTTCAACATTTACTACTCTTTCTTCTATGTCGTTTTGGTTTACGGTTTTCCATAAGTTTGACTTAGTTGTCGGATTCGAGAAGTAACGGTTCAAAATTTTCTTTCTCGACAATTTAAACAGCGTCAAACCGTATTTGACCCAGTGATGACTAAGTTCTAAGAAGTGCATTTCGAAATCGGCTTTCTGAAGAACGAATTCTTCGGGAATAAGCTTGCAGTTGTCATGACAGGTGCGGAGGACGTGGTAGGCTGCGGACAGATGATGGCGCGCGTTGCCGAGCTGGTTGAGGTACGTGAAGTAGTTGCCGAGGCGCGCGGTCCGCAGCGCCCAGTCCTGCGGCGTGCCCTCCTTCATTTCCAACTGTCGTCTCAGAGCTGTGTGGTTATAAAGAGTATATTTCTCGGGCAAATTTAATTTATTATATAAAAATGCTTGCATCTGAACATTGTTTGTGATTATCTTGTCAATCTTTTCCGGTTTAACTCTTTTAATTTTCGTAATTGATTCCGTTGTAAACAAATCTTCCGCGTCGTAGAAGTTTTCGGACAGCGATTTGCTTATTTTTTCGTAAACATTTTCCATGCTTTCTAGTATTTCCTTGGCAAGTGTCACTTCATCTAACTGTATGAGATAGTAGCATAAGAGATTCTGGATTCTTAACATTATGAAAAGACATTCCTGTCTGAGTGCGAACTGTTTCAATTTTTCAAAAGATTCTTGTAAAATATTTCTCTTGTCAGATAGAGTAATGGGCATAGTTTTAACGGAAAGCAGCGTTATGTAGCCTTCCATTGCAAGTGATCTTACGAACTGGTCGTGGTTCTCTTTGCCGAACATAACGAGCTCTTTATTCAGTATTTGGATGTCTTTCTTCAGATTGAGCAGGCCTTCAGATGAATTGCGATTTTTTATCGTATTTTTAATATTTTCAAATGTGGATGAAATTCGACCTAATACTTCCATTGTTTTTTAGTATTTACTTTCAATTTATTAACGACAATCACCGATTTTTCTAGGAATAGTTCACAAGTCACTATACAATTTTAAGCGTCAATTTATAAAAACGCTTCTTTCTGTCAAATAACCATTTTAAATCAAAATGCACACACAAAATTTTACAACCGGTCAATATCAAAATATACCATAACTTGAAGGTTAAAACGGATGTATAGCGATTACTGTCTTTGATCTTATTGAAGTAATTTTTTTTTTAATAATTTAAAGCCGCTGTTGTAGTTTTATGAACTAGTGCATATTTGTATAAAGATATTTTTGGTTACGACTACCACAAAATATGCGACTTATGTTCAATTTAATCCTATCTTCTATTAACAATAACTAATAAAGTGTTTTGTCATTTAAGAGGGGTCGAGCAATGAAACATCAAGAAACTCAATGCAACGTATATTCTACATGACTTGGAGGTGTTACTACTTTGGACTAATTCGCTAAAAGAACACATTCACATACATAATCTAATTTTGTATACAATTATTGAACTGATGTTTATTCAAGAGACTAAAAAAGAACAGTTCAAAAGAAAAAAAATCCGAACAAACTATACACCAATTGATTATTAACATGTAAAAATTATGATTTTAGTGAGAATAACAATAAACATTATTATTTTCATTTGTTGTAATAAATAAAATGCACATAAATAAATGTAATTAAACTATTATTAAGACGTCACACGCGGCAGCCATTAGAGAAAAGGTATTCTGAAATAAATGTAAGGAAAATTAGAATTAGTATAATGTATGACACGATCACTGTTCTCATGAAATACATCCAGCAGTGACCAACTTTCGCTATTGACCTTCTCTTCACAGTAACAGTCATGTTTATGCGACATAAATTATTATTGTTACATAGAGAGAAATTCGCATTCTACAAATGATAATACAATCGCAACGCCGTAAACATATCAAGGAGAAGGGTACCCATTTCGCAAAAGCGCATTACATTGTTATGTACTTACATGTTAATAAAATTGAGGGCGCCAATTTTCTAAATCTACGTTAACAAAATTAGTTTCGTGATCGGTTTCGTCAGTCTTGTCTCGGAAGGGAGTACATGCTCCTTTTGTACGGCAGAGATTTTCGCGGAGAGGCACTATACGATCTTCCACTGGCGTAGAACTTCCCTTTTTGTGATATAACGTCGAGTCTCGCTGTCGCCTCCGCCCTGCCGTAGTCGTTTTCCAGTGTCACTCTGTACAACCCTACGTCTTCGCTGTTAACTTCGTCGATTTCTAAAATTCTAAATATCTCGTCTTTTTCTTTAATCGTTATTCTAGAGGAGGAGGTTACGACCACTCCGTCTTTGTCCCAAGTCGCCCACGGTGCGGGCACGCCTTTAGCCGCACATTGGAAGACGACCGTTTCGCCTTCTTCTACAACTTTGTTGTAAGGGTACGTGTAGAACTTCGGTGCTATCTCTCGGGCAGGGCTACAGAGACTTCTTATATCTGGACCTGGATCAACAAATATATTGGACCAATAATAGTTTTCCTATTTAATAGAGATATAAGTATAATGTACTGTTTAAAAAATACATTTGGGTTCCTGTATTGCAAAATCTACTCTTGGCAAGTTTACATGGTCACTCGTTATTAATGGATTAGATACTGCTTGCTTATGGTATTAAGTCTTGCAATATGTTTGTTACTAACCGGGTGTTCTGTTGCGGGAGATTGATCTCGCAGGCGTTGACCGCGGTGTGGACGCGGCCGACAGTAACACTGGAGGCCGCCGGAGTCTTTGGCTCAAAGTATTCGGCTCACCCGCCGCTATATCAACAAATACTATAGTTATCTTACAACTTTATGTATATAAGGGTTTCCATCATCAGCTCACTATACGTCCCCACCAAGGGGCTCGGAGCCTACTGTATTATGACGGGTGACCAAGGCATAGTCAACCACGCTGGCCCAGTGCGTGTTGGTTGACTTCACACATATCTTTGAATTTCTTCGCTGATATGTGCAGGTTGCATCACAATACTATATTCGATATAAAATCGTCAATTGATAATTCAGTTAGGTTTTTATTGTTCCGTGTCATTGTACTTACACGAGGTAATATAATAAAGTGTAAAAAAAACAACTACAACGGAACTGTAAAGGAAATATACCAGAAAATTTGTAATTAACATCCCTAGCACTTGTCCGTGTGAATTTACACGTTCGGCGCAAATAAGACTACACAGTGTAGCCCCGGTACCGCGTTGACAGATTTATAATAATTAGAAATATGACACACGGTCATTTGGAACAAGAAGTATGTTTTTATAAACCATTGATTTTTCTTTTTCTCAATCTATTTATTTGTTTTTAGTCTTAAAAGTAAACTGAAAAAGTCATTTTATCTCTTCGACCTTTGAATTTGGAACTCTGGTGACCTTAAACTATTGTAAATATAATCATCAAGTTAATATTTATTAAATCTTTTAGTATTTTGCAAATAATCATATCATCATCAGCTTTTGTCTGTCCACTTCTAGACATAGGCTTACACCACTCCTTCCACTGTATGCGGTCCGCCTAAGATTGTATCCAAGTTAATAATAATTTTGGATGAAATACAAATTATTAGCCAACGTATCCGTCCGTGTGTCACACTCATCTAAGCCCCGAAAATAGATGCCACTGCTTTCATCTCGTTATACAGACACAATTATATCTTTGCTGATTGAAGACGTCACTTTTATCTTCTAAGTTAAAGGAATAAGGTTTAAAATACGTCTACCAATTAAACTCAAAAGTATATGAAATATCATATTCGAAGATTTAAGGCAAAGCCCCATACTCTATACTCTATACGTTGTTTAAGAAATAGGTTAAATTATAAACATAAAGCTATTGGGTGACATCGTCTTAGAAAGAATGGAAAATACTAATTAGATAATTGGAATAATCTTGTCACTAAATACAAAAGTTAGCGCAATGGGCGAGATGTTATCTAAAAGGCAAGCTTGTACATACAAATGGAATAAAATTTATTTATCTACTAACAAAATGTTTTCATACGTTAATTAAATATAGTTCTACAATACATACTAATTTACACATATATGTTTTTTTAGGCATGAAGTCTCATTGATATATTAAAAAAGTAAAAATTGTTTTTACAAATAAATTTGTGTCTACTCACGTATCTGAAACGTAAATCGTTATGAAAAGATTCCAAACAATTAATATCCATCCATAGATTACACTAGATCCGGCCAGCTGAAAAAACTTTAAAGGAAGTCTTAATTGACTGATATCCAGTAGGCTGTGTTGGTTTTCATGAGACAATATACCAATTTACTACGAGTATGAATTCATTGAGAACAATGATAATACGAGAACATATTATAGTCGGAGGTAGCAGTACTCCTGGTCCATGGGCTCACGTATAGCAGCCATATAAGAGAGTATAATCGAATATTAATCAGTATTGCAGCAAAAACAGCACAAGGCTATCTTGTCATCGGTCGGACGCACGAACCGCCTGTTAGTTTTTACCACAATCCACTTCATGAAATTAATATCAATTGTGAGCCCGCCTTCCATAGAGATATAAAAAGGTAGCTGCCTCATTGTGGCGGTTCACCGGCGGGGCCAGGATTGGATATCGGGCTTTTTGAGTATTCCGCAGGTGTTATAAGATATGCTGCGAACAGTTGCGTACTCTTTAAGTACTCCATTGTTTCGTGTTGCTTAAAAGTACGATGACCTCGGCTCGACGTAACAGCCTCCCTTTGGGATAAATTACCTTTATGTTGCCGTGTGACCAGTGAGCTTAATTCACTTACTACTGCATCTGTATACGTTCCGTTCAACGATCTGATGATTTTAAAAATATATACAGATAAAGCATAAACTGTTTCGAATAACTGTATGGCCCTTGTAATCACTTGTTCGTTTTCGTACGTGTGAGGTTGGAGGAAAAAGGATAACTGTATAACAAAAAAAATAGATTAAAATGTCCGAATGTGCACTAGACGCTATTATAAAATTTGGAATTAAAATTTATTATAAAAATAGTTCTTCTTACGCTTAATAAAATATTACAATAACACGCCATGTTATCTAACTACACATTGTTTATTTTCGTTGAAGGCCAATCATAAAAATAATAATAAATTATACATTTTCCCCGTAAATAACAAATAAAACTAACCACAAGGAAAACATTGTTTACAAAACAAGCTCAACTTGCGCAACGGCTTTTATCATTATTTCAGGAAACGATTTACACGTGTGTAACATAGTGAAGTTGACCTTACCGTGTAAGTTCAATTTGAATAACATTTTTTTTATTGAATTTGGCAAAGTTTTCCTTTAAACAGCGATTACTTCTAGTCTTCATGAATAGAGCTCAAAGCAAAAGAAGGTTGTTCCTTAGTCCTAACTAAATTAATAAATCATTATGAATCACTATATTATAATTTGGAAGTCATTGTCAGATATTTACCGCTAGAGATTTTAATGCAGTTTTTACTTATTGACTTAGCTGTTTGATTTTTAGTACTTTGTTGATGGTACTGGTCGACAATAACTTGTGGAGATGTTAATGAGAGATAAAGAAATATAGCTTTCGGATTCAGTATACTTTGATTGTTTAAACAGCGTTAACAGTCTAATGGTAGCAACTTCAGGTGTCAAAGTGAACGGTTGCACGCGGTGCTCCCGTTACAAAGGGGCGGCGGATCAAAGGGCGCTTGTTGATACTGGTGCTCTCGGATTACCGGTTACATTCTCGACACGGCGCATGTGGCATCTTTTTATAGTGCACTATTAGCAAGGGCTTACTTCATTTTCGATTGCAATAACATGGAATGAATACACTAAGAATTTTAGTAATTAATCTCATTAATAAAATTAAGGTAAGCTAATTACTTTTTAATAATTATATTAAAATACGATTATTCATTTCAAATTTATTATTTATCTTTAACAAGCAATATAACTGGACATCATTAATAGTTAAAATCACAGGGATTCTCCATCCATACATAAATGCACTCTTATTGGTCACGGATCCAAAATGTCGTCATATATTTCGTTTACTATTTTACGGTACTTCGAATGGTAAACGTTTTTCTTTTAATTTTGGCCTTAAGATATTGTAAAGCGTGAAATTCTTACATTATACACTTTCTAGTATTCTTAACACGTACGCTTTGTACTAGTTGGCATTTATAAATACACATCACTGTACACGTACGTTGACCCATTTACATTATTAGCAATTTTAATTACAACCGTATCATATAGAATTGTCAATATAAAGCTATAACAAGATACATACTTTATCGTACGTTTCAAGAATTATTTGAACAATATCGATAAAGTCTTATGTTTTAATTTAAAACAATATTACGTTACAGCAATCTACAAATTAATTAAGCGAATATTCCATATCGATAAATTGTCGGCTTGCTTTAATTAATTTTGTACATGTTTTAAACACTTTCATAAGTATTTATATAAATTTAAAACAATAAAATAAAGGATGTTATTGTATAGTTCAACATAACGGGACTTCGAAATAAACAAAAACTTGTGTACCATTATATCGTCGTCCCCCTCACTCTTCGAATAAAAACACACCATATTGATTCAAGTTATGACTTTTCACGTTTAAGATGTAATTTATTTGGAACAATAACTAATTGACGATACTAAGTGTAGGCGCAATAGTTTTCAGAATAACACCCACCAATTACCATCGTGTTAAGAGACAGCCGCTGGCTTCGTTTAGCACCTTCTTTATTAACGAAGAACAATTTATAAAACAAAAAGTCCCTTGTCCGCGGCAGCTGTGCCTGTTCGAAGCTTCAATTGGGACATTTACACCTAAAACGTACATTTTTATTCCTCATTTACGTTGAGCTCTTATAGACGGACGGACGAATACCATCTTTTGACTATGCTCAAAATATTACACTTATTTTTTATACTTTTAACAAAAGACATACTGATTCCTTTGATAGACTAATAATAAACAATGTTTTATTAACAAAGTTATGTTAACTGAAATTTGTTAACAGCGGTATGAAAATGTTACCATATTGTGTTATTCTTTCCGAGGGCAGGACAATTAAGAAAGTAAAAATCATTCCAATTTCGTACAGATTAAATTAAAGAAAAATGGTTACCAAAATCACTTTAGAATTTGTTGCGTGTTTCCGACGATGTCAGTCGCTGATAATTGAATTTAATTGATACATTCATAGACATGACTGTTCAGTAATACAATTTACATATATATATTGCAAATATATAACATACGTATACATACGTATTACGTCACATATGTGAATATGTATATACATATGTTAGGTAATAGCTCATTCAAACATACAGGTTCATCTTACCTCCTTTGTGCCCAATTTACTGTGTCATTACTCGGATATACGATCTCCTTGCGACCAACACTGGACTAATTGGTCACTAATTTCATTAGAATGTAACTAGACGATATTACCGCATACTGTGGAGGGCATTGGGAGGCCTATGTCCAACAGTGGGCAGACAAAGGCTGTTGTTGATGATGATGATGATGATGATATTGCTGTTACATTCCGAAAATAAGTATGGGGATGTTTTTGGGAAATAGGCAATTTGAACTTAATAAGCTGATGATAATGGTGTTAGTGAACAAGACATCGCGATGTAAGAGACACCAACACCGATTTAGCTCGATATTCCATGAGAACGATTCAGCATAGAATTCCAGAATTTATACATATTGGGGAACGACTGTGTCCAGCAGAAGGAACACAAAGCCTGATGATAATGACGATGACCATGCTAGAGCTCTGACTGACGGTAACATATATTTTAATCCAAATTTTATCTAATCTAGAAAAACTTAATATTAAGATTAGTCATTCATTATTAAATATTCACACGTCACATTATAAAAAGAACATTTTCAAATGTATGTATCGAAGAAATGCATATGTAGAACGTAAAATAAATCCACATGTACACAAATACTGAACAAAACGTGATCGTATTTAATTGTAAAAGCCAATCTCGGATTTATGAATGTTACTTAAATTGCCTCGCAGCCCAGGACACAAGCTTTAGCGGGAAATAATAACACGTTATCATTAAAAGAATAAACAGATTTTTTAACATTGTAAGAAATCATGATAAATTTGTGTTTTTGGAATCTACTAAAGGAAATGTAGAAAGACAGTTTAATTTCAAACTTAATAATTCACCACAGTGTAATTTGTTGAACCAAAAAATGTTACTAACTATGTAAATTGTAGCAGCTTATTTATAAAATAAAACTGTTGTCTAATATGAAAATAAGAATAAATATTGTTTAGAGGTAAAAAAAAATAGATTAAAAGTTTTGTTTTCGTCGAATCTCGCGAATTATCATAAAATTAGTTTTGTTTTGCATAAGATTAGTAAATCGCAACAAATTTAAATGGATTTAAAGTGCTTGTTCTCATGATTTAAGACTAGTCTTCGTTAAATACTATTACTTAATTCAGGTAATATATAACTTATGTAAATATAAAAATATTTTTATCAGGAATAAAGTTTACAGAGTCACAGACTCCTGGAATGGCGGCCACGGACAAGTCGACGTGGGTAGGACTACTGCAAGATTTAGCGCTAGAGAGCGTTAGCTCTAGTTTGTGCATTAGCTCAGTGCAGAGAGTCCCGGTGCGTTCCTCCGGAGATCCCGGGGTCCTCGCAATCGCACTTGAGGATGGCCAGCGAGGAGGTTTTAGTGAGTACAAATCTCACATAACCCTGCCTTTCCCCCAGAAGGCAGAGTATCTTCTTAAGATTTCCCCACCAATACCAAAAAAAGGGTCTCCCGCAAGATGAACCGATGATCTGGTCATGTTTACGGATGTATCCTGGATGAGGACGACCGAAGACCGATCGTCGTGGTGATCTTTGAAGAAGGCCTCCGCTCATCAGTGGACGGCATGTGGCTGATATGATGATGATGATGAGTAAATTTGCTCCATACAACGAATTGTAACTTTTTACAAATATATCAGAACAATCGTTGAATGCGGAAGGAGGATCGCATACTGTGGTAGGCATTGGGAGAGGCCAAATTCAACACTGGGTAGATAAGGGCTAATGATTTTTTTTAAGTGAAGGGAGGCAAACGAGCGGCGGGGTCACAAGGGTAATCATCGACGCTAAAGGACATCTGCCATACTAGAAGAATAACAGATGAGTTGCCGGCCTTTGAGACAGAGACACGATGATATAATGATAACAAATACATACTGTTTAGATCGATCAATAAATTTTATTCAAATTAAAAAGGGTAAAATTTCATTTCGTTTCAATTTTTTTTTACCAACGTCACGACAAGTCTATAATTTATGTCTTTATTTCTCAACATATTATTAATAGTTTTAAAATTTTAAAAGACAAATGAATAAATGTAAAACCAATACTAAACTAAAGTACAGTAGCAGTTGTACATTTACCTTTGTAATACAAATAAGATGCACGAAATAGATTATTAAGTCCTACTTCAAATTTTAAAGAGAATACGATAGGTAAAACACTAAGAGACAGACTACCTTAGTTTTTAATATTATTTAACTCCTAACCAAATAAATGTATACCGGTTACAATGTTAGCGTTAGCGTACAATGCTGTCCGTCGAAATCTGACGCAGCGGTGTTCCTGCAACTTATATAAAGTTACAAAGCACTATGATATACTTTACAAAGAGAAAGCTTTCTTGCAGCTCACTGCTTTTGTTTCATCCATAACTTTAAAGGCATTTAGAAAACTTTAACTCATTATAAACTTTTTATTGATATTACAGCAGATCTGATGAATATCTTAACTTTTCAACTATTTCTCTCAATCTTAAAGATAAGGACGGTAAAGAATTTTGTTCTAATAAAACATTTTTGAAGCGCCAATAGCGTAATGGTTAAGGGTACGGACTGCCGATCTAGCGGTCGTGAGTTCGAATTCCGCCATTAAATTATTGTCGTGAACCATATCCTAACACAAGCTCAAGCTTACCTGGAATGGTTACTGGAAATATTAGTAAATTAACAAAAAAAAACTATCGAAGATATTGCAGTTGACTTTAAAGCCATCAGAATAGGAAGCTTCTTTTGTTTAAACAGCAATAAGGAAGACGAATTGAAACTTTATTTACTTCGTACTGTCGAAGTTGAATTTTCACAATGTCTTCCACTCCCTTCAAGCCTGATCAGTAGAAATATGACATTAACATGTGTGATGTTTTTTTTAACTTGGACATTGGCTGTCGTGGTTATCTTGACTAGTTCTCAAGTCATAAGCCGAAGTTTTAATAGACGGCAGTACACGAGTCCGACAATTTTGATACCAACGGTGGCTTAAACACTACCTTGAGGCGTCTGGTCGTAAAATAGGAGGTAACCTTTCATTACTCTCTGTTAAAACTCAATCTACCATTTTCTCATTTCGAAACTTAAATTAAAAATTCCGTTTTATATCTCTCAATGATCACGTGCGAATAACGAGCCTGCAGTATTTATATCGCGCTTTTAAAAGCCTACATTTATGAAAATTGCTAAATAAGAATATTTATATTCATTTTAATATATTTGTTCTTATTGTTAATTTAATTTTATGGATGTATTTATACCTTCACGTTGAACATCTTTATATGAGAGAACATTGAATTAAAGAATAATTGTCAATTCATAGTCCTTCCTGCTATATTTACACGACCTAAAAATCTATTTATAATATATGACCATATTATGATGTTGTATGACCAGTATTTACTTTATTTAAGATTTTAGTAATATTAAATGCAAAAGTTTCTATGAATGAATGTTTCTTATTATATACTTCCAGTAGAACATAGCATGGTGGAATACATAAGATACTTGGTAATTTTTTTTCCTGCGCGGATGCAGTCGAGGGCGAGAGCTAATAAATTAGACGATTGCATACAATAAAAAAGGACACAACTTAGCGAATGTCGGGTATGTAAGTGTTTTTTGTAAAAATGGGCATGGTAAAATATTTTTATCCTAAGCATACAAGGCGGGGATAGGCCGACAACATGATCCCTATAAGGCCTGATGCAAAATGACTGTGAACAACTTCAATTGTGTGCACATTTAACCATCCCTTTATAGTTCTACCGTCATGGCAGCATTTTTTTAATCTTCAAGTTAATTCTGCACAGTTAAGTTTTATTAAACATTAAAGTAGGTTCCCACTGTGCTAAGAGAGACTAAATATATTAACTACTAACTTTTTCCCCTGACTTTATACGCTAACTTAAGTAAGTTAGAGTGGCGCAGCGACCCTAAGCTTGTCTTGGCCTCCGACAATAAAAGTCTTTAACTATCTCGATCTCGCGCCATCGTCCAGTCCTGGATTTGCAGCTCTCTCAGGTGTTTGTGTACCTCGTTTACCCAGCGATATCTGAGACGGCCAACTGGATGTCGACCACTTGGCCGTCACAAGTACTCGCGTTCCACGCTACAACTATTGTACTTTATATGCTATTCCAAATAAATTCCATTCAAATCCGCTTAGTTGTTTTGAAGTAGCCTGTTAACAATATCCCTCTAAACTTTCTCGTATTTTTCAGCGATGGTCTGCCTCCCCCAGGAGACTTTGTTTACAATATTGCAACAGAGATTTATTCAGGTAAAATTCGTGGAACAAAATAATTCTTTTAATTTCAACATAGTATATGAAGACGTTATTTATTTTCGTCGTAAAGCATATAATATAGTTTTACAACCCGACGGCGCTTGCCCTGTAATCAACGATTTATTAGTGGTTACTCTATCAAATCCGAGAGCATGTATTTATTTACTGCCCCGTGAGAAAACCATTCCAGCTCTTCCGAGAAATGTTACCTTTTAATTTTCAAATAAAGACGAAATCCTACAAGTTTTATTGAAGGTCTATTGGGTGCTGTATTTTTCCATGCTTTGTTCTTTTTTTTCTGCTACTCAAAAATAAGAGGCCGCTGTCTGGTGATTCGATTTTTTTTTTTAGTCAAGTGTTTGAAAAACGTCCATCGGCGCGTTTGTGTTGTTGTCTAACGCGCAGTAGCTTGTTTTAATAAAAAATCGTTTTCAATTCAATAATACAGGTAAACTGTTGTGTTAGGACTAAATATGACATCACTTATGAGTGTACGTCCTCTTGTGATGTTGACTTGTCATGATAAAAGTGTCAAACCGAAGAGATTATTATTGCGCTGTAGTTAATGCTAAGTCATGAACTTGAAATAATAGACTTATGTAAGTAAGACTAAGGTGTAAGTATGGGGTACGGTGCTATAGAGCTGTGATCGGAAACCGCAATTATAATGTTTTTGCTAGAATAACCATCCGGTTTTAACGCATTTACGCATGGCTTCGTGTTATATTGAGATATAATTCATGAAAAACTCAAATTCTTTTACATTTACATATAACAAAATGTTTCATACATAAACAGTTGAGTATTAAAAGTAAAAAAAAACTTTGGTGCTATAAAATAGTAGTGATTACAGAAAATTTCAACAACAAAAACTATGGCGTTTTAGCAGAATTCCAATTTTATTACGATATTCGGTCCTCAACACAACATATTACCACCTTATGTTCAAACACATAAAATTTATAATTGCGTAAAATAGCTTGACGCAATCGTAGTATACACCTTGGGTTTATTGTATAGCGTAATTAATCAAAAGGATTCGTTGCGGTCAACTCTTGTTTCTACTGAAATTATCCAATTATAAAACTTACGTCCTTATAATAAAGTTCTTAATGGATGCGTAAATGAAAATACGAACCGGTCAAAATAAAACCGGTCACCACTTGTAACTTTATAAGTGGACAGTGTCAGTTTTGACAGAGAGTAAAAACTGAAACAATAATCCACTTTTATTTTAAAACCAACATTTGATCGAACGCTTTTTGTTTTAATACCTGTGAAGGCTTACGCTTAGCGAACGGTTCTATTGTAAAAATAGATGGCGATAATTATTTTATAAAGTTACATGAATATGTAATTAAGTAAAAAGTAACTTATAAACTTGCCATTAAAGGCCAAAGCAAATGATATCAAAAGTAGAAATAACTCAAATGCCTATAATTTTCTTATAGCATTGTGCACTTTTCAAAAAAAATTCTTCAATGGTAAAACAAAGCAATGGCACAGGACAGCGAATTCATTTGGCGCCGGCAGCCCATACATCAGACTCTAAACACACACGACCGGGTCCCGGGTTCGATTCCAATAGTTATGCAAATAGCGATGGAGAATGTAATGAGTGGCCGGCAGTTATTTAGAACCGCCTCGTAAGTCAAACGCTGCTTCGGGATTGAACACAGACTTGGGACAACTGTGGAGATGCTCGATATTTTTTTTTAGTTTTACATATCGATTTACATCATTAACTTCTTAATACTTAATAGTTTATTACAGATGCTATATATACATTGAAATTATCGTACTGAATCCTTAGAAAAACTAAATGCAATATGAATAAAATTGAATAAAAACATTTCAACGTACAACGCACAAACACATTACAAGCACGACGTTTATATAATAAAGTCCCATATTGATCAATATTTTGAGTACAATAACCTGAATAATTTATTATGAATGTCAATAACCCGTAGCCATGTTTTTAAAGGTACTTAACTTATTTTTTTTTTCAAAAGAACAAATCTACTGGTATATTTTATTAATAATAAATTAAATATGGAAAAAATAATGTTGCGTTGGATATTTAAAAAAAATATCTTAGATAAAATAGAGATGTCAAATGTATATAAAAACAGTTCAGCTCCATGTATTCCGCTGTGATTTCATCTCACACCTTAACCGGACACGAAATTAATAACATGTTGATTTTTAATTTTTGTTCTGCTCTTGCACTTATTATTATTTAAACTGAATTTCGAGACATTATTTATGACTATTTATATAACATATGTTGATCATTTTTCAATGTTTCCACACAATTAACACTTCATTTCACTGTTAATCTCTTTTTGGTCGTTCGAGCTTTTTCGTTTACACGTTCCGAGGCCCGCGACCGGTACATCGTGCGTCAATAAATTATGATTTTGCATCGCAACAATACGCTAATGGCTTTTAGAGGCGTCCGAGACAAATAGCCTTGCATACTCACTTTTATTTATAAGATAAAACGTATTTTCTTAAAGGCACCGTTATGCTATAACCATTGACTAGATAACTATTTATTTATTCTAATATGCTATGTCCTTTTTTTATTTTTAAGCAATAAAAACTCTTTATTCTATGTTGGACCATACGCCCTTTCCGATTTATAAAATCGTTGCGGCTACAAGAATAATTTAGTTGAACAAAAAACATCAGTCCAAAAATAGATTAATATAGACATTTATTCGCAAATGCTGTCAGTCCACATTGATATAGAATACCAGCTCATATGTATGTATACATATGTCCATATACCTTCGTCTATATTTCGGCGTGTGTCGCGTCCGCCGCCGAACATTCAATTGAATACTGGTCATTTACGACGGAACAATTATACTGTTTTTTTTACTGTCTCTACATCGGTTTATTGTTGGTTAGTAAACGCGCCGATCCGATCCGATTTTGTTACGCTGTAAAATTTGATTGTTTGATTTTAAATTTCCTCCGAGAGGTGCTGAGTGGTCGTCTACCTGGATTCGTTTGTTCGTATTCGGAGCCACTTATTGAACTGTCCGTAATTATATTGTATCAAGTTAGTATTATTTAAAAAAAAAACTTAAATGTTGTTATAAAAAAACTATATGAAGGTTTATGATAGGGATTCTTTTTAATTACTAAATTAGTGATTTTGTGTAAGTCTCCAGCTTAATAGTACATTCTTGTCTTAGGCTTTAAAGGCACCAAAACGTACTACGTACGGAGGTCATCGATACTACTCAATCATTGTGGTTAGCTTGGAACTCCGTTGAAAAAGACAAATGAACCATATGTAACACATACTTAGCCGATGACAGGAGCGTTATATTTTCGCTGTTATTCAATAAACTTTGAATAATATTAAACAGCGAGATGTAACTAATGAATAAATCTAAATTTTACACGTTCCCGTTGAGAGTCGGTTTACCTGAGCCGTAGTAAAAAAATGACGTTCTATTTAAAGAGAGAGATTTATTCGAATTAAAATAAGTAAACAACTTTATATGCTAATGGTTACAGTACAGCACAATTTATAATACATATGACTGGCGCCTTATTATAATATACTGGTAGGCCCTCTCTTTACTACGGGATTACCGGCGCGCGACGCGCTGTCCGCGACTGCCACTCGTGCCAGTGGAAATAGCAGAAGCATACAGGTTATCGTTTATTGTAAAATCAATTTATCTACTGACTGTACGTATTAAAAAAAAAACTTTACTTTCACAGACATGTCCCAATCATTGTACTATTTAAAAAAATCATATTTTCTTTATAACGAGAACACATTTACCGTATCATCCTATGCTAATATCAGCTGTCTAGAATACAATACATAAAAAAAGAAAATATGAATATCAGCAAATTGTTCGGGTGGAAGTACTACGCGAATACATCGCTGTCAAGAAAAGCTTATTAGCAATAATGAGAGGCAAGCAGCAGTGGTATTTGATATCCATAGAGTACATCAAGTTTATAGTTCTTGGAATTTGAAGCAAATAGGATTAATACGTGCTTCAATTTGTATCGAATTCACTATACTTAGTCATAGAAGTTCTGTCAAATTTATGTTCTAATACATAGAGTATATATTTTAATGAATTAAAATTGAATACACGTCTAACTTTCTCGTACGTACTCCAGAAAGTAATTAGTAAGTACTATAGTGAAGCAACTGGCCATGATAACTAGACTAATAATATATAATATTATTTAGCGTGTGACTGCCGTTTATTACATATTAACATATATGCAAATGTAGGCGTATAATATCTCTTACTTAAACAATGAAAAAGCGCAGAACAATGATTCAAGTTATGATTAAGAACCCGAAAACTGAAGCACGGACTATTTTATGACTCCAAGCGAAATTTTTATTATTCATAGCGCCAGTGTCTTATCTCAACTATTAATCTATTATAATCTGGGATAAGATTATGGGATTACCAGTTGTATATTTTTTTTTCGTGGTTACCGTTTGCGCATGCGTTAAATTAGCGTTTGATACAACGCTTTCTGGCCCATTATCTATGAATATTTTTGCATTTTATTTTTTTTTTATTTTTCAAATTTAAATACTGAATTGTAATTTTGTAAGTGAATAGAAATATTTAGACTAAGATAGTCAGATATTTTCTATTAACACATAAAATTAACATTCTCCAATCAAAAGTGAGTCTAGGGCTCCGACACGAAACCTCGTCGACATCGCCTGTCCTGCGCCGTCGCCTGCATGTTGATGGCTTGGCCCTAACACAGGTACAGCTTCAAGGCGTCTCACCACCAAGTATCTGAACCAATCAGTGTTCCAAGATACAGTTTTTTGAGTCCCTGGCACATATAATTTAATTACAAAGATTTTTTTTATTAACGAAATTAGTTTTAACTTCTTATTTAAAAATAAATGTATATTTTTGTTTATTGATTTGTATGAATTATATACATTTAAATACAAGCCCGTGGGGCTTTGAGTTGTTCCTTGTTTGATTAACTCTACTCATTCATTGTTTGTGTCATAGACAATCTGTCTTACTCTCATTTAACTTTCGTTTTAATTACGACTATAGCCGCTCTGGCTATACATGTACTGTACATCTTAAAACATATTGAAACTCATTTAAGTATAAGTAACTTCGCTAAACTGGTTTTGAATTATAAAAACTATATTTATATGAAAATGATCGCGAATTACGCGTAACTGTTTTTTGCCCGGTACTGTATCCTCTGTGTTAAAAAAGTCACATATACAAAACAACCATCGTGGCATTAATTTTTGCAATAAACATCGTTTTATATCTTTCAATATTATAGAAATTTACACCGATGTCTGTCAAAGTGGCTGGAACAGATTTAGATCGAATGTATTGAACGGTCCCTCCCCTAATGTCGTGATGTCGAAGTCCGTACGCCAGCCCATTAGTTTGCCGTATGAAACACCACCTCAAACGGCTACACTAAGACTAAGGTTCATATACCTCCCAGCTCAATACCAGACTAGACTAGGGACAATAAAATGTTACATCTAATTTAGATGTTTTATGTTAGCTGATTTTCATTTATTTCTAACATTCCTTATACCATTCCAACTAAGTTCTACCCTTGTGTAAATAATTTATGACAAAAGTCCAAAAGCGGGACTCGAAGTCTCGACCACGTGATGTGAAATCCTGACCTCCATCGTACCACGTATTTTTATATGAATAAGATCAGAAAGTACACCCGAGATCAAAAAATCGAATCGTGCGTCATACAATAATCATTACAGACTTAATTTGGATCATGTTATTTCAATCAGTAATAATGTACCAAAATTTTATGTCACTGTTTACGTTATTTAATAACATTTATTAAATTTAATATCTGCAATGTACATATATTACCAATAACGCCAAAACTTGAAAAAGCCATAAACGGTTATACGTAATTATCTACTTTTTCTTAGTAAAATTTATCCAAAATTATATTATATGAATAATGTATAATTATTAACAATTATAATTAATTCACCATATATGTATAGAGAGCCTAGAATCGCTTCGTTTTTAAATAATTTTATTTGGTATATTAAGGCCAATATACTGGATTATGTAATGTACCGTTGTGAATATTAATTGACCCTAATTTGTGCTTACGCAGTGAGAAAAAAATATGCAAATTATTATGATAACGTAAGCATCTGTGCTTCGAGGTAACTTGAATAATATACCGGTATACATATGTCGTATATTTATTTACTTAAAGCGTATACTTTGTGCCGCTTTTTAATGAAATCACCCTACCGAAAAACACAGTTTAAGTCAACGCGAAGAAGTATAGGAGTTTTAAATCAAAAATAAAAAAAAACACGTCTATGTCAGAATTAGGGCCATGTCCAGTAGTGGGCAGACGAAGGTTGAGATGTAAATAATGATGGTGATGATGATGAATTCGGAATAATAAATAGTAACAAAGATTGTGACTGTATAGCGCCCGTACTCATGCATCTTTTGTATGTATTCATTCTTAACAACTTACTGACTCTACTCATTTCACTAATCATCTCTCACCAGATAAACAAGCAAAAAAAAAACTCAATGTGGTCTCTACACGGAAAAGGGATAAAAAAATATGTTACGTCGAAATCGCGTTGCAAAATCATCATTCATGAAGCTAGGTTCATGACGTAGGGGATATAAAAAAAAGTGATGCTAGTTTCACACGAAGGTAAAACAATGAGGTAGTGCAGTATTGCTACAGTTGGTACCTAGACTAGGTGACATTCGATCTTATCGTAAAAAAGTAAATTAGTGATATCGCTATCGACCAAATATGTCAAGATAAATGGAAATAAACACGCAACAAAGTTATAACCTAATTCTATATTACGTTGTCTAAGGATTAGACATAGTAACTATTTATAAAACGGCTTAACTCGCGTGTAAATCGGTGTTAGTACCGACTAGTTTTAATAGTTTAACAGTAACATTGGATTAAAGTTGTTTTGAAACTAAATGTGTAGTTAAAAAACAGCAGTACTGCTTTTTTACTATTCTAAATCATTGTTCTGTCGCCGTGTGAAACTAGCATGAGCGATTATTTTGAGGATATGTCGTGTTTTTGCCGCGCGCCGCATGAGTGGAGACGCGGCGACGGCGCCTCGTCCCAATGGCTCCAGTTTCAAAGGACAATCCGCTCCTCCACTACTATTTGCATCTTACGAGTGATAAACGAGTGAGTTTTAAATATAACAATATTTTAACATTTACATAGCACGTATATATATAAACTTAAATACAGAAACGTTCCAGAATAAATCCATACACAATAAACATTGGTAGGCAATGAAATGTGTTAGTAAAATTTGTCATTGTATTCATTTAATACGTTTATTAATTACGGCAAACATCGAGTAGCATTAGTAATCACCTGACAAAAATAAATTTATAATTTATTTCTTCATCTAAAAAGCTCCACACCAATTGGTGTATCTCTCAGGTGTAATTGCGTTGAAAATAATAATGTAACACATACCTTCTAGCTTGCCGGAGTAGACCTGCGCGGTGTTGTACTGCAGGGGCCCCGCCGAGGAATGGAACTGCACGTCTTCCGCGAACACTGAGCTGGGGTCCGGCCGCAGAACCAGTCGGAACTCTCTGACGAAAGAAATAGAAAATGTGAATTTACAATGCAGCGCCAACAACGTTAACAATTTATGGGTACAGATTATCGATCTAGCTATCGTGGTTTCGAATTCCACCATTCGATTGTCGTGAACCATATACTAACATAAGCTTTTTCAAGCTCTTCAGTAATGGTTACAAGAATTATTAGTGAATTAACAAAACAAAAATAGATAAACTATTTTTAACATTATTAACATCGTATTAGTCCGTTACGGACCATGAATTTTAAATGAACCATAAAGATGAATAAACGCCTCTGGGACAGATTGCGTGGGAGCCAACTTTGATATGATCGCGCACGAGAAATCTATTTTCTTGTCGACTTCTGAGGGCGTAGCCGTGTGACGCAGGATTATGGATTCGCTTTCTGGTTGGCTGCCTTAGTGGCAGAGTAAATGAAACGGGACGACCGAGGAGACATAAATCAAGTTTTTATAAAACAAAGGTAAGCAGACACAAGTTCACTATATTGTTTTTTCATTGTAATGTAATGATATGATACATGTGAGAGCATTTTTATAGAACTAAAT
>JAODUI010000025.1:4747565-4765275 GCA_027563995.1 Papilio gigon
CCCCGATGGGCTCGAAACTAGTCGGTACTGACACCGAGTTGCACGTGAGTTAAGCCGTTTTATAAGTTATATAGCAAACACTACTCTACACAAGTTAGTTTTCTAACATTTCGTTGAAGACGAAGTCGCCACGACTAGCTGACGTATAATAATTGTAATATATTAAAATTCAATATAATCTCGGTAAAATAGGATAACAATAACATTGAGATCAGGCGGAAGTTGTTAATAAAACATATGAACTAATTAACACATCGTGCATATCGTGTGTCGGCCACATCTAGTTATAGAGATATATATGCTCATAGTACTAGTATATCTGCGCGCCGCAGTTACACGTGGAGCGATATACAAGTATACGCACTATGTATCCAATAGGGTTGTCAAATTTAATTGTTTACTATAACATACACATCGCGGGCTCTTCAGGGCGAGTGGGAGTCGCTCATTCAAGTGAGTGGTAGCCGCTTTATCTTTTGTTTATAGGGTTGTCGAAAATAATTATTTGATACTGCTCTTACTAAGAAATTAAGATACTACTCTTCTGCGGCTTGGCATTGACAGGAGTTTTAAATATGAATATGAAAGAGTATTCAGAAGTCGACTTGTTTATATATATTGTTACGTAGCAGGTCGAGAAGGAACGTCTGATATGATCGGTTTGGAAGATATAAACTTGGTGTACAGTCTCAAGGAGAGATGATCAGTGGTATCCCTCCTATTAAATACACTTAACTGCAACAATGTTGCTATCAGTGGCTTGCGCCGGCGCACGTGCCGTCTGATAGGTGGTTTTTGTTATCGCTTCAATTACACCACCAGACTAAACTTGACCTATCTGATTATAGACTACGTCTCAATATGCAAGGACGAATGAAATTAATTTTACCTACCTATATTTTTTTTACTCCATTCACGTATCTATACGCCATATTTTCAGTTGTTATTTCAATTGAGGTAGACAGCGAGGTAATTCAATGCTCAAATATATTGAAATAGAAAAAAAATAAAATACGATAGTTTCTATTGTTCGCTGCCGTAACAATATTTTCATTGTCGCTGATGATACAAATTAATGTATTCTGTTCACACGGTGCGGCAGCAGGAACTCGGTGATCACTCGAATAATAGAAATGTTAAAAATACGTTTAGATTAAGTAATTAGCTGTTGCACGCGACTTTGTCTTCGTATTTGACTTTGTAATATTCCAGTCATTAATTGTATTCATCAGAAATCATCTGAATTCAATTATCTGTTTTGTTGATTTTTTTTTCATTAAAATATTAGTAGATTTTTGTTAATTTACTAATATTTCTTGTAACCATTCCTGCTTGTAACCTTTCATGGTTGACGACAATAATCGAATTGTGGGATACGAATCTGCGACTGCTAGATCCGTAGTCCATACCCATAACCATTGGGCTATTGGCGCTTCAAACTAACAAACATCTATGCATTTAAACTTTTACCATGTATATCAGCTCAAGTAACATTAAGAGAGGAGTGACGTCGGAAGATAAATCGATCTGGAGGATGACATCTGAGCTTGAGATATTTGACATTGAGCTGCGATTTCTAATTGATGTAATTAATTAACATAATGTCTTCGCGTCAGATAAAACAAAATTGACCTTGAATGTGCCATATCCAGCAGATGTGACGATGATCTGTCGTCTGGCTTTAAATCCACGTGGTCCTGTATATAGTATCGTGTAGTATACAGCGATGTACATGGCGCTTCAAGGCCACACGTGCATGACGTTATATAACAACAGTCCGACGGACTCGTACATAATAATACATGTTATGTATTCGAGGACGACTTGTAGTTATTACTCTCCTGATTGAATAGTCTTTTCCTGATTGTTTCTTCTAACGAATAACGATTGTCTATATTCCTGACTATTATTAATTTATCAACTAATTTACCAATCAGCTCTTTAAGGCGAAGGCTTTTCTTAGTGATAAACTTGAGATTTTTAGGTTTAGTTTCTCGGTTGCCATGTATAAGTGATCTCGTAAACTTAAGCTTGAAAAATGTAATTTAATAGCAGTATTGGTGTGTTATTAAATAAATTTACAATTAAAAAATAAATCGATTCCAAATTAAAACTTTTTTTTCTCATTAAAAATGAAATAATTACAAGTAATTTTGTCAGCCTCGACAACACAAGGAAATTTTACTTTCTACTGTAGGTAGTTTAAAATGTATGAGATAAATATTAGATTACAATTTAAATTTCAAAAGTAAACTCGTGTAAACAGACTAGGCAGGTGAAACCGTCCGACGCGACCAGTGTCGCTGTGATTAACAAATAACACCGGTCACATTGTGAATGCGGGACGCATTACAAATGCCCCATTTACATTAAAGGGTGCAATTAAATCCTTTATATATGGATTTATGTGTTTCTTTGTTATACATAGAATTAGTTATTACATTGAACACATGTTATGTTGTTGTTTTAAATAAATTAATCTTTTTGTTTATATTGACATGTTGTGTTTGACATGACATAATTTTAAATGTTCTTTCATTGTTTTGATTTTTACCTTTGATTTTTTTCTTGGCACATTATTAAAATAGTTCATATCTGTTTTGTAATATATTAATTAAGAACCGATATGATTATTTAGAATATATAATTTGTTAGCATCTATACAAAGTCATCATCAACCTGCCCTTCTCCCTACGTACTGTCTTCCATATATCTCTGTCAGCCGTCGTATATAAACTCACACCCTTTTTCACACTATCCACACCTGTCTCGATCTTCTTCTACCTTTATAACCACCCACATGCAATCTCATCGCCTCATCTATCCAAAATATGAAGTCTTAAATGTATTGTTGCTCTTTTTGTAGTCTATTGGTAAATTATCTCCAAAATTTGTAATTCTGTTGCGACCAAAGTCAGGGTTAGGACTAGTCTGGAATACAATGTACAAAGGGAATGTAAACAAAAGCAAATAAAGGCGTTCACACACGATCGTACAAGTTTATTGTTGATGCGTTTGTTTATGCGCCCGGCATACTGACTGATTTACAACCATCCGTGTGAAGTCGTCCGGTTCAAAGCGAAGTTACAATCAACTTGTAGAAGCGCCAATAGCTCAATGGTTAGGCGTACGGAGTTACGATCAAGTGGTCGAGAATTCGAATCCCGTCATTCGACTATCCTAGCACAAGCCTAGAGTTTAGTTGGAGTACTAGAAGAAATATTATTAAATTAACCAAATATGTTAATATTTCATTAAAAAAACTCATAAGGCAGGCTTCCCGAAACCTCGACACAAACCATGTTATCATGTTATGTATAATTTTGTGGTAGTATTTGGTTCACGACAATAGTGGAACGTCGTGATTCGAACCTTCGACTGCTAGATCGATCGTACGTAACCATTAGGCTATTGACGATTCAGTTGTTCTTTTGATGTCGATTAATGAAGAGATATTTCATCTCATTGGTAATGTATTAAAAGATCCAAGTTGTTAATCAACTTATACTTTAGTAAGAGCGAAGACTCGCGAAGTTACAGTCCGGCGACTTCGCTGACGACATTTCTGTATTAATTAATTCAAAAGGCAATTATGCAAAGTGGCAAGTTTAATAAACAAGCGAGCGAATAGACAAGCGCTTAATGTTTATCAAGACGACACTACAGAGAAAGATAAACGATTACAGAACTGAAATAATACATAGCTATGCATACGAAGGCACAGGAAAAGGTCTAGTAGCAGTGGGGAATAGCTAATTATGATTTTTTCATTATTAACTTAATTATACGTCCCTTAGTCTACCCTATTAGGGGTGACTAGGCTATAGTCAACCACGCTGGTACAGTGTGACGTCACACGTTTGAATTTCTTCGCATATATATATATATAAGTTGCATAACGATGTTTTCCTTCACCGTAGATATAAAGGTGCGTATGAAATCCAACGTTCTTATGATGAAGGAAAATATCGTCATGCCACCATATATCTGCGAAGAAACTCAGAGATATGTGTGAAGTGGATGAACTGGACCAGCGTGGTTGATTATACCGTACCGTACTCGACTGTCCAGGTTCGATCCCCGCCATGTGTTTTGCGATTGTCGCATTTCATGTGTACGTTATCCGACGTTCTTACCGTGAATGAAAATATCATGATGCTTAAACATATATGCGAAGATATTCAGTAATATATGTGCAGTCAAGCCGCACTGGGTTAGCAACAAGCAGGCAGTAACCTAGCCTCCCCTCAGTGGGGACGTATAGTTATTTGATGATGTCTAAATTTTTTGCCTTTGTACCTTAACCTCGTGTTCCAAGCATAAAAGTTAACTCATTAATATCTTTTACTTTAACAAGCTATATGATAGCTTAGCATGTAGTGTGTTGCGGGCAGTAAAGGCTGCAGTCATAACTCGCGACTGTTGGCTTAGAGTTGTGAACGTTTACGGGGAAAGCCTTTTACTTCCTGAAATATTAAAATTTGTTATCGCTCCTGAATTCAGGCGTGGATCCCTCGGCCGACATCAAAGGAATGCCTTAAATGGTAATTTATTTATAAAATCACTTATCTCTGAACATATCTTTTATGGTATTTAATTTTTTTTTTAAATAATAAGTTTTGGCATTGAATCTCAAACTGATATTGTCGTGTGACATTTTTTTTAATATTGTTAGATTTTTTTTATTTCATAATATTTCTTGTGCCATTTCAAATAATCTCTAGGCATGTGCTAGAACATTGCTTACTATTGTCGACTGTCGATTCGAATGATCAATTGACGGAAAAATTCTCATAGTTTATGACATTATTTAGCATAACCTAACCTAACCTAACATTTTTGGGTTTTAATTCTGTTTTAAATATAAAAAAAATCATAAGTTAAAAATTGAACACGGTTCACATTAGTCTCTGATCTTTCAGGCTGTTTTTATTACGTATATTTTTATATCAAATCTTCGTACAGTCGAAGGAAACGGTTATGTATGCATGTTGCTATTCGACGCGGCCAGGCGCGGGCCACACGCATCCAAAAATTATGGGTAGGTGATCGCTGGATAGCACTTTTACGACTAATAAAAGTTTACAGCGACGAAATGTCCACTACAAAGCAACAACAAACATAACGCAAGCTATTTTAGATCCGCCGGCAGCACTGTCGCCGTCACCGTCACCGTCGCCATCCTGTCACTAGGTAAATAAAACTATAAACACACTTTTTTAAAACTCACAGAACTGCGATGCAGGTTTTGGTTTATATTCTCATATAATTGTTAATGTAATAATAGATAACATTACGGGGTTGGTCGTCGGTTTAGTTTTAAGTATATATTAGATTTCTTTTGTTTAAAACAATCGTCTTTATGTTCCTATAACATTTAGACCATAATCACTTCTAATATAGGGAAGACTCCAAGCCCCACATGGGGACGTGTAGTGAGCTGATGATGATGACTGACCTCCTATCATATGCATACAGGATGAGGGTGTTCCGACTTAAAAAGTACAGTTGTTTGGACGTTCTGTACGCATTGGGACAATATAGAAACAATTTAACGCAACTGTGTGTCCACGATATATCGTTTGGGCAACTAACTACCTAGTTGATTATTTGTGACAAGGGGCGGATTTTTTTTAAGTGGCGAGAAACAAAGCATTTATTCTGTAACTGGAACGCCGCGAAAGACTCTGATTTTACTTTGTCCGTATCTCGGCAAGGCAAAATTTTAGTATTATTTATTTTTTTTTTTGCTTGTAAACTTAATGGACATTTAAATCCGTGATCAACAAATATACCTCGGTGGGAGTGCTTTCCTAAAATGTATACAACGGAATTAAACCCTGTGCCTCGTATCCGTTCGTTTTACGACCAATGAAACGGTCGGACGTGCGCTAGGCGCAAGTAAACCTCGATGTTTATTCGACTCGACTGCCGCATCGAAATACATCCGACTAAAGTTTCGATATTTTTAAATACAACCCATTCTGACACTTTTATAGTCGTCACTTTGATACTAAAACGCTCCCAATTCCGATTTTATTATTCGGCCTTGTTTTTTTTTTTATTTTAAATAAACAGTTTTAGATATAGGCTGTGAATTATTTAAATTTTTTTCTTTAAGAGCTTATGTGAATATCATGAATTTTAATATATACTATATTCTAAATACCATATTTTTATAGAATGTCCCAATCATAATCGAAGACCATATCTTTTATAACATAATTTTGTTAAACCAAACAAGGTAAGATATATTCCAACACCATAGGAAATTATCTGTAAATATGCTATTAAAACTTTCGTGAGACATTTCACTATACTACTTATAAAACGGCATAACTCATGTGTAAATCGGTGTCAGTACCGACTAGTTTCGAGCCCATCGAGGGCTCATCTTCAGGGTGAGCGGTACCGACACCGATTTATACGTGAGTTAAGCCGTTTTATAAGTAGTAAACTGTAAATATGCTCTCTCTGTCGAGGAAGAGAACGTTTTTATTTACTTTGGTTCTTGTTGAAAAGTGACCAGTTACAAAATACTGTACACTCTGCGCTTGAGAAGTCAAATTAAAAAGGTTTCCTATCGAATATTATCCTTAATAGTAGTTTTATTCTCTGTGGATCATTTCGGTAACAGTGAATTTCCACGGATTTAATACATACCCGTCGAAAAAGCATTAAAAGTTTCATCATCATCAGGTCACTATACATCCCCACCGAGGGGCTCAGAGCCTAACCCTATTATTAGGAGTGACCAGGCTATAGTCAACCACGCGGGCCTAGTGCGTGTTGGTTGACTTCACACATATCTTTGAATTTCTTCGCTGATATGTGCAGGTTGCATCACGATGTTTTCCTTTACCGTAAGAACGTGCGATAATGAACATATGAAATTCGAAGATCGAAAACACATTGGTACATGGCGGGGATCGAACCTCGACAATGTCGAGCACGGTTCGTTCCAGTCAAGCGCTTAACAAATGTGCCACCGACATCCGCGTAAGGGTTTAATAAAACTAAATCTGATAAAGATAGTTAGTTATAAATGTTCGATTATCAAACGTTACCATTAATTGATGATATAATGTTTGTAAGAACTTACGATAAACGACAAGGCAAGCTTTAGAGGTAGTTTTGCCGAGATAATTGTAGGCCTCACAGGTGTAGGTGCCTTCATCGTCCGCAGTCACTTGTTTGATCTTCAACCGCGCAGTGCCAAGTTCATAGGTCGTTTCGAAGTCTGAGCATTCGCGAATTATCTAAAAGGAAATATAAAATATATTATTTTAGCCAAAATTGGACAAGGGCAGTTGGTGTTAGAAATGTTATTTGTAGTACATAACTCTCACAAAGCTACTAAAAAAAATTATTTGCCAATGAAATATCATGTTTGCTAGCAATATGTTGCGGTCTTGGAATGGTCTTTCGGGCAATGCTCTGAGAAGTACAGGAAGTTTTTAGCTTTGGTATGCGTACCTTAGTATAGTGATACCACTTGATGTCTGGCTCAGGCTCACCCATCACCCGGCACTCGAACTCCACGGCGTCCCCGTCATGTGACAATAAATCAGTCAGCTCCTTCTCGAAACGGGGAATTACTTCTACACGACTAGAACATTTTTTTTAGTTAATATTATTAAGAAAGAAGACACGAAAAGTCCGCAAAAAGTGAACGTTCAAATATATTTCTTACCCGTAACGGACATTATGAGCCTCCTCTGTTGAACGGGGATCTATATAAAGAAAAAAAAGTAATTTTTATAAGAATATTTTTACGTAGCTTTTAATGATTATGCAGCATTGTTCTGGGGAACAACAGAAACAAACGTAATAAATAGTGAGTTTACCTTTCGCCAATATTTGTAGCGATATAACAGCTTTGGCTTCGCCGTACACGTTTCTAGCGACGACCGAATACGCGCCCGTATAGTCTAGCTTCGCATGCGGAATCTCGAAGCGGTACTCAGGGCCGGCGCCGACGCGCTTGAAGTGAGACCCATCGCGATAGTAGTCGGGCTGTGAATCACATGTACATAGAAATATAATGTACTTAAAAATTGTGTTCATAATTAGTAACAAAGAAGTTTCGAGTTTAGTAGGACATGAATAAAATAAATTAAAAAGGTTCGATTCTATATTTACCTTCAAAAAGTCTCTGAGCCAATAAACGTCTGGTTTAGGATCACCTGTCACTTCGCACTCAATAATAATAGTATCTCCTTCGTATGCTTCACTTGACCTTGGTTTTCGTATAAAAGTAGGTTCTCTTGAATATCTGCAATTTATATATGTCAAAATTGTGCAATGTTGTTTTAGGGTTTCTACATAGATGGATTATATTGAGTACACATTAAATTCGTTATAACTTTTGTTTAGAATAACACCTTTTTTTATGTCAATCTTTTATTTTTCATTTGTGAACACTTACGGTACGTTCGAGCAGATAACTGTTGGGATAGCTAGTTTCCGTTCTCCATCGCTTTCACCGAACACCTCAACCTTCCCTGAAGTAGAAGCTTTGCCCACTTCATTCGAGGCAGTGCAAGTGTAGACGCCGGCGTCCCGTTGTGTGACCGAGCCCACCGCCAGTTCTATTTGTCCGTCCCTGTCTAACGTCATCACTGCTCGTCGACTGGGGCGCAGTCGGACCCCGTCTCTGTACCACGTCACCCCCACTGACGGGTATGCCTCAACCACTGCAGATATTCTTAACTCTTGACCTATTAATACAATGTTTGCTTTAATAAACTAAAACACTGTTATCTCTGTTTGTTTTTTATGTCTATAGATAATTGATGTTGCATGATAAGCAATCTTAAACGTCGAAAAGTTTCTAACTGCTGTTATTAAAGAGAAAATATATTTTTACAAATTACCAATGCTCAGTTGATACAATGGCTCCAGTCCGCAGCAAAATTCCGGCGCGATATAAGCCCTAATGCCCTTGTCGACGACGAGGTTGCAGCGACAGCTGATCGCACCGCTACCGTTCCGCGCAGTAACCTCATATACACCGCCGTCTTCGAGTCCCGTCGGAGCTATTTCCAATGTGTGGAAATGCTCGTCTTGAGATTTTGTATGACGATCTGAAATCGCCAATGGTGTTAACAGTAACTTTTGAATGCGATTGTTCACTTGAGTATCAAAAAATAAAGCAACGAACATAACCTGGAGATTATTTCATACGACTTGCACGAATAGATATTTTGATTCATTTGATGTAACTAATAATAGGGTAGGCTCCGAGCCCCACGGTGGGGACGTATAGTGAGCTGATGATGATGTAACTAAACTTACTGTCATCGACGACTTCTTCCCCGTTCTTGTACCAAGTGACGAGGGGTGGTGGTCTGCCAATGACCTGACAGGTCAGGCGGACAGGATACGTGGCCTGCACGCGCCTGTCACGCAATCGCATCGTGAATTGTGGTGGACACTCCCCGCCATCTGATGATCTTTCTCTAAAATAAATCCGTACTTTTTAATTAAGCTATTGACTCTTCAAATTCAAATACTTGTATTATCATATATAAGACAAGAAATGTTAATGTTATTGTTTGAATATTATAAACAAAAATGGATGTTGTGGTTTCAACAACGGTTTGTCTTACTTGAAAGAATGTATTTATAATGAATTAAATGAATGAATATATAATTATAATTGTAAATAAAAAAAAACCACAGGTTATTTAAACAAGTGGTGTGTATAGTTTCTCAAAACTAAGAGTAAATAAGTTATATTTACCTCTTGAGCTTTGTATCCGCCTCCCAAATAGTCTTGTCGGTGACGACCGCGATCCTTACATAGGTCGATGCTCTGCCGTGCACGTTTGAGGCCTCGCAGCTATACCTGGCTTCATCATTTATTTGAACATCATCGATGGTCAAAGAACAGTTGTAATTACTTAAACAAGTCTTCAGTCTTCGGTCTTCTTCATCAATGTCATGTCCATTCTTCATCCAAACGATTTCTGGTGTTGGTTTTCCTTTAAAACTGCACTTTAACGTAGTAGTCTCCCCTAATAAAACTTTCAATTGTCCCGGTAGCACTTCAACGAATTCGGGCCTATCACCTGCCAATCCGACGCCGACTGCGGTCGATGTTTGCACAGACTCGCCCCAACCGTATCTGTTCCTTGGAGTTACTCTGAAATGGTATTCTTCACCTTGCTTCAGATTATACGCTTCGAAAGTGTTTAGTGGAGTAATGCCAAGTTCTGTCCAGCGGGCTCCACCCTCTTTACCAAGTAACCAACTCTCAATTTTGTATGCTAACACTGGAGCACCACCTTCAGGATCGACTTTCGGCCATGCTAATGAGATCCAGTTATTTCCACCGTCCACTACACTCGGCTCCCCCGGGATGCGATTCGGTACAGCTATAAACAAATCGAATTATTGACACGGTAATGGCCTTAATACAGATTGATACATTGCCAAGTGATACTTTGAGATGTTGATACTACAAATGGACTACTAGGAAATCATTTTATATTAGTTTGAATAGAATACCAGCAATATTCAAAAGCAATTTAAACTTAACAACAAGACCCAAAATATGTCAAAATTACGAATAAATTTTTTTGATTACTATGACGAGCAACTAATATTTTTAAATTATTATTTGCAAAAATTACTGCTATAGATTTGTGCCAATAAAAATCTATTTTAATAAATAGACAAACAAATAATACTCTTAATGTTCTTGACCACGCTGTAGAGTTTCTGGTTTTAAGTTTAAAGTTCTAATTCTAGTTGAAACCAAGTTATCGAACTTACATTTGTATCTACGTTCCTCAACAGTTATAGTCGAGTCTGTAGGATAGGTCCAGTCTGATATCAAGTGATCGGATGATGCTCGTTGTCGGACCTTAAACAACAAATATGTCGCATTAAATCAAACATTAATACATTAATTTCCAAGCTATATGAACATTATACATACCACAACTGTAACAAAAGCTCTATCACAACCGTAGGCATTCCTAGCAAGAATACAATATGTTCCTGCGTCAGATACAACTGATCTCTTTAATGTAAATTTTACGTAGTCATCTGATTTCATTTTGCAGACCCGCGGACTATTTGTTATATCACGAATACCTTTCATTAGAGTCACTGTGTACAAAAGAAATATATATATATAGTAAGATTAATTTTTTTTGTGAAATAAAATAAAATCTACCAACAGACCATAATTTTCAAATTTGTTAAAACAAAAATTTACCTTTAGGTTTAGGTTCACCTTGTACTCTGAATGATATATTTAAATCTTCGCCAACTGAAATAAGTACGTCCTTCTGAGGTCGACCAATTATAACTGCAGGTTTGCCATCGATGTCATTCGGTTGCACTACAGTTATTGCGGCAGTCATGTCAACATTTCCGTGGTTACTCCAAGCTCTACAGGTATAAATACCGGATTCTTTTTCAGTAACATCTGATAATGCTAATGTATACAGACCGCGGTCTACGAAGGTCTGAGCGTTTCTATTAATATCAGTAATTGCATGACCTTCACGCAACCATTCCACTCTTGTTGGAGAACCTTTTATTTCCACTTGCAAACCAATTGTGCCTCCACTACTGACTTTGTAGTCACTTAACACGTTTGTAAAATGTGGCCGACGGGCTTCCGATGACTGACGGCTTAATCGAGATGACTCTCCAGATGTTGAGTGAAGTCCGAAACGAGGTTCTACGCCTGATAAAAAAAAAAGTTATTAGTACACGGTTATTCAATAAACAATCAAAAAAATGAATATTTTTACCTGTGAATGCAACTACGTGACTTATCTGATCGGACCACATAGAATTTTCTGCTTTACATGTATATTTACCACTGTCTTCTGATGTAGGATTATTTATAGCCAACCTACAAACTCCGTCAGCTAAATAATATGCTTGATATCTATCAGTAATACTTATTAATCTGTCGTCTTTGAGCCAAGTAATGGTTGGAAGTGGTTGTCCTCGAATACGGCATTCTAGTATCAATTCATTTTCGGCCATATGGTATTTATCTAGTAAAAAAAAAAGAAGTTGTACCGCATCTTTATATATGTTTTTACTATCAGTATCTAGGAAGTAAATAACATACCTCTTATTGATCTTGTGAAGGTGGGAGGTATGGGCGAAACTTCGAAGCTGGGATAAACCTTCAAAACTGCGGAAGTAGTTACTGATCCGTTTTCCGTTTCAACTGTACAACTGTATTCGGCTGAATCACTCGGTTCAGCATTTAGTACTTCCATCGTCAACAGTCCATCGATTGATTTTGTTCTGTATTTTAATTTACTATCGAGCGGAAGACCATTCTTAAACCATAAAATCTTTGGTTCTAACGTTGTTAATACACTACACGTAAGTTTAACTCTAGACCCTTCTACAGCTGTTCTATCAGTAAGATATGTGGAAAAAACGGGTTTCCTTTTTACATCACGTAATAGTTTAGAGCGCTTCTCTGTTAAAAAACTTCTTGTTTCATTCAAAGCTTTCAGTTTATGGGAAACATCTTTTATATCTGTTGACTCATCGCTTTGAATTTTGTCAGTGTTTGATGGTGGTGTATATTGAACATTCCGTACTAAACTTTGAGCTTTATAAAATGGACAGCTTTGGGCAATATCCAATTCAGGAGTCGAATGATCAATGTTAAAAGTCCTCTCAACGTATCCTGGTGGTCTCAGAAACTCGTTTTCAAAATTATTTCTAGTTCTATCAATAAACATAGCACTACTTTTCGTTCTCGAGTCCCCACTTTTTCTAGAATTATCTAAACTTATATTGTCATCGCTGTATATCTTATCATAATTTGTCATTTCGATTTGTTTAATTTGGCTCATATTTATTTCCTCCAAACTAGGATCTCTTAGTTCTTTAGGAATTATTCCATTATGTTCATCAATATGTCGATAAATGCTTTCATCAATTTGGATATCGTGTGTTTTAGAGCTTTTTGGTTTGTATTCGTTGAGATTATCAATATTATCATTTTCGTCGATGCATTTTGTATCTCCTTTAATTTTTGACCTAGTAGCTAGTAATACTTTATCGGTATTTCGACTGTCGTCTTCAAGTGTTTCTACATTGTGTACAGTTTCTTCTCGATTGTGGGGTAGTGTTTTATTCGAGAGGTCTGTTTCTGAGTGAATTTTTTCATTATCTACTTTGTCTTTTCTTAAATTTTTCTCGTTTTGTACCTCTTGATCTAAATCCTTATCTAAAATTATGTTTTCACTGGATTTGCTTGCCATGCTGCTATCCATTTCATTGGTTTTTTCTTTGAAATCATCTATAGATTTATCTAATAGTACTCCTTCCGTCTTAAATTTATCTTGCTGTTGGGAAACGTTTATCTCTTTAGACTTATTATCTTCAGATTTTTCAGGTTCAGTACTTGTTATAGGCTTTTCACTACTGTCGTCTTTTTTCTTACGTTTAGGTTTTTCTTTATCTGATCGCCGTTTCTTTGTTGTACCTTGTTTTTCCTTTTCAATCTTATTACTTTCCGTGTTACTGTCTAAGACATTAGTTTCCTCTATGTTTTCCGTACCTGTCTTATCTTCAATCTCATGACTAATGATATTGGTACTCTTTTCTGTCTCTGGATTAGGGTCCAGTATCTTTTCTTCTTCTCTCACTATATTAATATTCTCATTATTATAATTGTCTTCTAACTTGTTAAAGTTAGTCTGTTCTAATGTTACATTTTGTGAGACTACCGTCTCGTCAGAAATTTCAGAAGACTCCTTCTGAACTACTTCACCTAACAAATTAGAATCTAGTAAATCGTCTTTACTTTTTTCCTCAGCATCAGATACCTCCATGATTTCTAAAGTATTCTCTTTTTTCACTTTCAATTCATTTTCCGTTACTTCTGTTTTGCCAATCGATTCTGAAATTTGGTCTAGATGACATTTTTCTTTATCGTCTAAAGTATCTTGAATTATTCTGCTTCTAAGTATTTCGTTATTGGTTGTACTTTCTTTTTCATCATCAACAATATCTAAACTTTTAACAATTACTGTCTCCGCATTTTTGCTCTCTTTTTCTGTTAGTTTTGTGTTTGTTTCAACACATTTTTCATTTGCGACATTATCAGCCTCCGAGGTTACAGCGACGTTTGCGTTAGATTCTTCAACCTCAAGCAACGGTATTTGGTAGTTAGAATTATCCTTTCTTTCTACTGTTTCACTACTATCTTTTATTGCATCACCCTCGCTTTCAATTTGAGTAGTTAATGTTTGATCGTTTACTAATAAAGCATCGTTGCCTTGTTTCTTTTCTGAATTTATTACCTTTTCAGATGTTTCATATTCATTAATATCATTCTTTTCAGTTTCCTTGCCGTTTTCAATATTGTTTATAGATTCACAACTATGAAGAGAATCTATTGTATCCATAGTTTTATCCGCAAATGTAGCTTTCATTTCGTTACTTTCCTCGTCACATGTTTCATCATTTTTGTTTACTACATTTTGATCTTCCTCCATCTCACGTTTAATATTTAAATCGCATATTTTAGAGCCAAAATTGTTACTTTCATTATTTTCTAAATGTTTTTCATGTTCACATATTTCAATTATTTTATCGTTTTGAACTATTCTCTGCATTATATCCTCATTATTATTATCACCGACGAATTCAGATTGCAGACTTTCTTTTACAATTTCTTTCTCTGAGTCACGATCATCTTGTTCAGATTTTTTATCTATTTGTGACAAAATTTCTTGTTGCATTTGAGGTTGCTGGTCAGTTGCCTTTGAAAGGTCTTCAATTGTTTCCTTATTTATAACAGGTTTACATTCATCTTCCGTAATTTCTTTTTGAGTACTATCGTTCGTTTCAGTCAAATTATCGGTCACAGTGCAGTCATTAGGTTCCAGAGAGTTAGGCAGAACTTCTTGTGTTTGATTTATAGTTATGTTCTCATTTTCAAATTCTTTGACTTCTCTTGCATCGGAGTCAAGAATATATCCGATTAATGCTTCAGTGATATGAGCCTTGTACAAAATACCAGTTTCTATAGTTTGTAATAAAGGCGATTCTAAAGGTTTGTTTTCTTCTAATGTTAAAGTAGATGACTCTGTTATATTTTCGGTTATTATAGTTTCCGGGAATGTTTCCAAAGCAAAGTCGACGGTATGTGTATTTATTTTAAGTTCAATGTTTATTGTTTTGTTGAAATCATCTGTTGAACTTATATTGTCTGAATTCATGTTAACGTTCGTATCAATGCCATCGCTGTCATGGTTATCCTTTTCTGTGCAAGGTATTTGTTCGATTGCCAGTGTTAATACGTCTTTAGCCATATCTGCTATTTGTTCATCATCAATTGAGCCTTTAACTAATGTGGAGTCGTCAGGTAACTTATTTGTTGCTGTATTAAATGAATCCTCAGACTGTGGCAATTCAATATTTCCAATTTTTTCTCTATTTTCCGACAAAGATTCTTTTATAGAAGATGCAAGTGTACACATTTTTTCAGCAATATCTTTAAAAATTGGAATTTTTTCTTTGACTTGCAACGTTGACTTATTCTCCATATTGAGTAGATTTATTTCAAGACACTTGACAATACTGTTAGTATTAAATAAAACGTCTTGGCCTAAATCTGTATTATTTTCAAGTGTCAACGATTCAATTGTAGCTTTAAGATCTAGTAAAATGATTTTAGTAAATGCAGCATCTCCGGGAATTCTCGCAGTTTTGTCAAAGTTTATGTAAAATTTTATATCCTCGAAATGGTTTAAAACTTTGCGCAATGATTTGCTTAAAGTTTTCCAATTTTTTTCGCTTTTTTTAGCAACGAAACTAATACATTTCAGTGCATTTAAAATTAGTTCAGAAGATTTTCCGTAATTTTCATACATGTAATGTTTTTGGACACTCGACATTGCACTTCTCATGTTTGAAATGGATCCGTAAACAGAATGGATAACAGTTACAATGCTGTCTCTTTGTATAGGGGTTAAGTTTTTATACATATCCACTTCTTTCTCTAAAGCAAAAACCTGATCCTCTATTTGGTCTAAGTTTTGCATAATTATAATGCCCTTTTCAATTAAGTTTTCAGAACTATCGTTAAAACTATTTTTTAATGATTTGATAACAAACTTCAATTCATTAACGTATGTGTACAATGTATCAAATTCACCTTCATGTTCAGATTGCATACTCAAAGCTGATTCTAAAAGATGAATCGTCTCTTGAGTATCATTGGAACATGAACTAATAATGTTGCCTAATTTTTCTTTATGCGTTGTGGTTTGGACTACTTGGAATTCATGCATTTGGCACATATTGGATACTAGTAGCTGCAGGGTTTCACAAGCTTCTTTTACAAGTTCAGGAGGACTCTCTTCATTTATTTGTAATTGAACACTCCTCACACTGCATTCTAAATCTTGAAGACTTTCATTGAGAGTATCATTAACTGATTCATTGTAGTCCCTTTTCAGTTCAATTATAACAGCTTGAATCTCGTCTAGAGTATTTTGCAAAGTCTCTATATCGTCCGCACTCCTGGATGTGGCTAACACGCTGATATTATCACATACTTCTTTGAGTAGTGATTTAAGTTTATGTATTGTATTTTTTGTTTCCCCGTCATCTGAAAAATACACAACATAAATACATACATACATTGAAAGATGTTTTTACAGTACGACTAAGCAACTAAGAAGCAAGCGTATCTCTTTCTTAAAGGCCGGCAACGCATCTCGTTTACCCCCATCTCACGTAAAAAAACAACAGTACATACACTGTCTTACCATTGCTATGGCTACAACATTTAATAAAAGATTAAAACATCAATTTTCGTATTCCTACCCATAAAAGAGAAAACACATATTGTGAGGCTATAACTGAAATAATTCGTTTAAAATGAAAATAGCAAAAGACTCGACGACAAAGGCCTTGGTCATTTGAAAACGAAATTTAAAATTTGTTTCAAAACATTTAATGATCTCTTTACCTGATTTTTCAAATTCCTTCTCAAAATTAATTTCATCTCTTTGCTTTTCTCGTTCAACACTGCCTATAACGATATCTAATTGTTTGGCATTTTCACCTTCAACCACTGCTTGCTTAATATCATCCACCTTTTCAAAGACTTGTGCTGACGTAATGAGTGCATTGAGATCGGAAGATAAACTCGTTAGATTACTTTGCACTTGTTCCATGTCAATGCCGTCCAATTGCGATGAGAGATCTTCGGCTTTTTCGTAAATTTCAGTTATTACAACCGAAAGAGCCTGCTGGAGTTCTATTGCCAGAGACACATTTGATTCGCCCAGATTTTCTGCGAGAGTTTGTTCGGGTGAGTGAACTTCTGGCGATGTCATAATAGCCGCAATGTTCTCCTTAAGCTCTGTTGCTAACTTCACTGTTTTCTCCGCGTCGATTACATTGGATGAAGTCGCGATCTTGTTAATAACTTCTACGGTGTCTTGGGATACGAACTCATCAATGTGATCCACCATTTTACCTGGAGTATTAAAAAAGAACAGTAAATCAAAGAAGTCAAAAATTATATTGCCGATAACTATATTTACTAATACATACCGAAATTGACCTCTTCGTTCTCCTCTTTCTGTACTACACCTTCTGTTACCGCTTCCACGTTAATCGCATTTTCACCTTCAACCACTGCTTGCTTAATATCATCCACCTTTTCAAAGACTTGTGCTGACGTAATGAGTGCATT
>JAODUI010000025.1:4782716-4796277 GCA_027563995.1 Papilio gigon
CCGAGTTGTAAATCACGACCAGCACGTGCGAGTTTTTCCTTCAAACCAGTGTCGAGGAGGCCGCGACCTCTCCCCCTCGCCCCGCCCCCGCCCCCGCCCCCGCCCCCGCCCCCGCGGCACTTGAATGCATGTTCGACTTCAACGTGGTCATTCGCTGTCAATGTTCTCAAATGACTTTAAGTCAGTATTCCAATCATTACGTTTGTTATACCTTTGACGTAATAATTATTATTGTTTTATGTTATTCATTCACTTTATGAGTGTCACCATGAGTAACAATTTTGATTGATTCGATCTTTTAAGTTTTATAAAAGAGTAAGAAACTCACTAAAGTAAGAGCCGTGTCTCTGTGTCCAAGTCACGCAGGATGAAGAAATGTTGAATAGAACTTTGACATCGATTGCCATCTGGAGCGGCTACCCGGTCGATTCCCGCCGCGTGCCCTCCCCGGCGTGCCCGATGCTCCGAGTGCACGCTACCGTTAAAAACCTTTTTTATTCACACTCAAATAACAACTGTGTCTGATAATCTGTGCGAGCCGAACAATAGGCAATTGAAGATTTAGCTAATAGCTAGTAAACAGTAGTGAAAATGTACTGCTTAGTTGATTATTAATTAATAACAAAAGTAGATTACACGTGAAACAAATTAGTTTTTAGAAATGTTAAGTTTTTTAATGTGTTAAATGTGGGAGCTCTCGGGTAAATTAGGTAATTTTCTTGTTACAGAGCAAAGGTTATAAAGAGTTGGATTTGAATTGAATATTAGATTAGATTCCATCTGTCGCCTGTCGCAAACTGTCTCAATCCGATTATCAATTGTCCGCTTTGAGTGACTTCAAAGAGTACCCAATTACCTGATTGTACCCGTCGGCGACAGACTGATTGCTTGAGTGATGCAGGGGAACGTCCGCTTGGGACATCGCTTATTAAATCCTTTGTTTTAGTTCACCTCCGACGTAATTGAACCGAATTAGATTACAATCTCACAATTAACTCTCTTGACTCAGTGTAGGTACTCGCATGACGCTTGGCCAATTATTTTAGCATTGACGACGTTTTAAAACGTTGTCCTGATATAGGTTTGTCAAGAACGAGACAATCTTCGCGGCATTCATAACCCCTCCCCTCCCCCTAGTACACATTAGCCTCCATTTATTTGAAATTTACCAATCTATTTTTTTTTACAAATTCAAGGTTTCAATTCAGTTGTTCACCATTATATCATCGAATCATGTTAAAAATGTTATTTAGCCTACTTTAATACATTTTTAGACAATAGGTGTAAAACTATTAAAATTTCGTACACGACAAAAACCTACCTACACATTATCTCTGGGTAGGTAACCTATGTCCTTAACATCGGCCATGTGAGCTGTCATGTAAGTAAGCATCAATGCAAGGCGATAACAAATTTAGATACCAAACTGTTTTATGAAGTGCTAGATGCCATAAGTATGCAGACGGCAAAGCAACTCCGGCTAAATTAATATTGAGATCGCGGGATATTCGTCGCTCACCGCGTTTACCTGCCCACGTAACTGTAACTTCCCGGTCCTCGGGCTCGGGCACATACAAAAAGTGATGGCCTCCATTATTGTAAAAGCAAAGCACAACACAACACAAACTGAACTAACATAGCGCATGGCGGCAAGCGACGTTGCCGCACCGCGCGGTTGAGTCGTCACGTGACGTCATGTCTCAAGATGGCCGCCGTACGGGTTGCCGCCCCACGCTCCGCACCCGCCCCTGCCGACAGCCGGATCCGACCGCGTTGCTGTAATAATAATTCAGAATGCATTGCAGCCCGAAAGGAAACCGCGCGAGAATAGATTGAAATTTAATGCATCAAGCGCGTCGGTTATACGCGTTAGCGCTAATTGTTATTCTACGAAGGCAGCTGTTTACTTTCGTTGAATAATGTCGGCTCTGTTAGCGGAATCGAGGCGCAGCTCGGGTGTGCTGAGACTTCATGATTCACTCCAAGCGGCGATCGGCGCACAGTTACGTAGTAATTATTGATCGTGAAATCATCAAGACGTCTGAGCAAGGCAGGGCCGCATCGCGCCGCGTCCTGTTCGTCCAATGCGCTCGACACCAAAATATACTGTAGTAGGTCCCTACTCCCAACCTACAACGTCAATAACCAGCCAGCTACATATAATAAGGGCCCTCGCCTTGTGTTTACAGATGTATAATAAAATGTACGGAACATAACTGTTATCGGTTAGTGAATCATTTTTTGTTACGAACTCATTTTACCTCGACCGCTAGTTTTTTCATTCGCTGGAACTTTTTTTTATTCAAGATTTTTTTTATTATTTTGCTTTAAATACAAATAGCGATACAGTACAGTTATTCTTTACGTGTTTTAAAAATACATACATGTGCGATATTACTTTTTTCGGTATTGTTAAAAAAACCATCAGCCGACGTAGGCGATGGTTACTATAGCTATTTGCTTTCGTATTTAATGTCGGCCTTATAGCTTAAAGTTCTAGTGGGCTTGGAACTCTGATTAGGTACAGCTCGGCCGTGGTCCTCCAATCTATCATGAAATGGAATAAAATATCAACAGAATAAGTTTAGTACCTACGTTGAACAAAGAACAAAAATGTGAATTAAGGTTTTTTTTAAATTCAATAACACTGTAAATAATAATAATAATAATAATCGTTTATTTCGCAGTAAAGCTTTTGGTTTTTCAAATTCAATACCACTTTACTGAGATACTTTCGATGTATGAAATAGAGAACTCCGGATTTAATTAACTTGTTTACTATGAATGAAGGAATTGTAAGAACATCGATTGTTTTTTTTATCGGACGATATAAAAAAAAAATTGCATTAAGTTGACAACTGACTAAGACTTTCATAATACCTTACACTAATTAAAATTTACGGTATGTTTAATAACTTGTTGGTAACTATACGGTAATACGAGTAAGTTAGATGATATGTTACTTAGTATAGTTGAAAATTGTTAAATAAATATAGTCCATAAGGTCGTAAGTTCAAAAAACAAAATTAGAAGAACAATTCTTAAAGAAGAAACAATAACCGAATTGTTTCAATAAATATTGTAAAACAAGTTCGCCGTGCCAAGACATTTAAAACATTGTGTTCAATTTGAAGTAATTAGTCGCACCGAAAAAATATTTCACTATAAATGCGTATTAACACTTAATAACATTTTATTAAGGTTAACATCTGAACAGTTAGTTAAGTGCTGTTTCTAAAAATATTACTAGAATATTAATTAATTAAATCAATGTGCACAAGATCGTTTTCTTTTCCATAAAATACAACAGCTAAAATATTCAAGATTTTTTTTTGGATAACATTTTACAATGAACTTTTAGTTAATTTTTGAATAATTTCAAAATCGTTTTAAGCTAGCTGGAGCTAGCATCGCCGCTGCAACACAATTTGTTACGTTGTAAGCAATGTTAATGTAATGTAATATTTAATTTTCAATTATAATTATAAGTACTAACACCATTTTTAAGCCTTTACTACCATTGCTATGGATTTGTGATCTGAAATAAATTATTATTAAATAATACAAAAAGCTTTAATCTTTTTTAATTTAAGACATAAATAATATTAAATACAGAAACATCTAAAAAGAAATCAATGCGGAAAGGATACAAGAAAAACAGACTATTCAGACAGATTATTCATTACGATGTACGTTTGATGACGGTTAATGATATAGACTAGGTAATAGAGGGTGAATATGGAGGGAGTGGGAAGGTGGGGGACGGGCAGCAGTGCTGCTGTGATGCCGAGCAGAGAGCACTGATGACACACTACGTACGGACAGGGTGCCAGCGTTCGCAGCACCCAGGGCACACCGCGCAACTCTTGGCCGAGGACGATGGCCAGCCACAAATACCTGCTGTAGATGGAGGAGCTCGACTTGATCGGTCTGCCAGCTGCGTCGCCTTTACAACAATTGCTGCCCATGGCGGGAGCGCATCTCGCTTCGCATCGAGTTCGCGATGGCAAGGCGCGGACTGTGCGCGCTCCGCGCCCTCGGATATTTCTGTAGATGCGACGCCAGCGCCGCTATTTGTTTATCGTGTGACGCCATCATGAGATGTAAGATGAATTAGGTATTCCTTGCAATAAACTAACAATATTTTCTTAGAAGTTATCTTAATATCTAGGCTAGACGTCGGACTAGCTATCGCTACGCAATAATTACCAACAATTGAAATGTTTAATTTACAGATGGCAAGATGAACGGAGAATTTAATTTTATTTAAAAGATTGGTGTACTTCTAATGAATTCTTTCATATTTAATAGCATTAAGATACGTAGCTCAAACTCATTTATACAATTTTACTAAACACTATGCCTTATTTTATTATAAAATGAAACCATTTTATTCGAAGTTCTAAGTATCTTAGAAATAAAATCGATGTTCCAATAAAAGTTTCACTGACCCGATGATAGATGGCGCGATTACATACTATGGTGATGGATGATTTTAACATTAGTATTTAGTGTACTATTATGACACCAGATGGCCAAATGCGAGACAAAGTTCTTGATAACCTCAAATTTATTTTTGGTAAGAAGTACCTAATTCAGGTACCTATGTACAAATTGTATAATATTCAGCTATGCTGTTGTTATTCTTTACTATATTATATTATTATATTTAAAGTATTAACTAAAAAATAACAACGTCCTGTAAACTATCCGTAATATAAATTCTATAATTTTTTTTTCTGTCATAATGGAAAGGAATTTAAGTTAACCTTTAATTCGATAGACCTATGAGTGGCTTTTCCTTCTTATGACCAGATGACTGTCCATAAGATTCGAGTAAAACTGTGTTTTGAGAACAAGTGAAGGTACACGTGAATTTGCACCGCCATAACATTGACAGCGATGTCGTGACCTCTGTTTTCCTTCTGTTTTTTTTGTTTTTAAACATTAATCTTCGAATTTCAAATGAAAAAGAAATGTCGTTTTAAAAATATTTTAATGACGTTTAATATTTAATTAAATACCGTAAAAATACTATTTGGATATTATTCCGCGGGAAAAAACGTAGTTTCTTTAAGAGCAACTTTTCCAGTCACTGTATTTTTATCTAAAATAATTATTTATTTTTTCTATGTGAAATATATATTATAACTTTACTATGCGAGGGACCGAGTATCGAATGTCAGCGATGACCTGCTTCCTGGTCTGTATTTATACGCTTCGACGTGTGAAAAATAAACAACGCTTACCGGCGATACGCGAACGCTCTCCAGCGCATACGTCAATCACTGTGCACTTAATGAGCTTAGTCATACATCTCAAAATCGTCCCGGACAAAACTAACCCGTTACGATGTCAGTCAGCTGTGACGATCCAACGAGAAATTGGCAAAAACCAAACACATATACATATAAAAATAACACGCTGTATATGTAAGTGAAATTTACGATTTAGGGAAACTCTCTTGAAATAGAACATACCATACGTAGTGGAAAGGTGGTGTGCCGTAAGGCGGAGGGAGTACAATGTCGGCGTCACTACCGGGCGCAGCCCTCACGGTCTGGAGGCTGCCGGCGGGGAACGCTGGGGGCTCCATGGGGCTCCAGTGTTCTCGGCCCGCGCGCGCCACACCGAGTGCGCGCGCCGACTCCCGCCCGCAGACTTTCTATAAATAATACTAAAAAATGTAGCATGCGCAGCCCGAATTTCAAACGATGCAAATATTTCGCTAATATCATCACCATTCTATCTCCTATTGCTTAAACAGCTGATCTGTTACCGGTTTATTTGGACTTTGTAAAATTATTTCTTATCATTCACCACGCGTCATTACAAATTGTATCAACATTATAATAAACGTATAAAAAGGCTTCATATTAAAAAAAAATCAAAAAGAACGGTAATGTTTTTTGTTATTCTCTTGCGTAAACGAAACGCAGAAATTCCATTACACGTCCTTTCTCTGTGGTCGTCGTGTTTCACCGGTCGAGGGGTTTCTCAGGGGACCTCGACTATTACCGTCAAATAATTTGATGGATTGTTGCTTGGTTTGATCTGTTTACCAAACTAACTATGTTTATATATTTCATGGCTTAATCTTTGATTCGCAGTACACTCTGTTGTTTCTTTTACAAAAAAAAATATATCTTTACCGGCTTCCGTAAAATGAATCACAATCGAAATATTTTAATGTAAATAAAAATAAAAAACAAAGAGATTTTGTGGGGTATGAGTACTTTATTTCATAAATTGAATCTACATTATTCTAATTCTACATAAAATATTGAAATTAGACTAATTTTATGACTAGACATTTATGTTTAAATGACGACAGAACAAATTGAGCATAGGTACTTAAACAAAACACTGCGCTTGGAAATTTTCGAAAGTTGTCAAAAGGAAATTTGATAGATTCATTTTTAAAGATAAATTAAGTAAGTACTGTCACTAGGCGACTTCAATTTTAACATAATTGTAAACATCATTTGTAGTGTAAGGAGAATAAATCACTTAACCAACTATTATATCATTTATGTTAATTGAATATGTTTATCATTTTATATAATCTCTATGATTACTACTGACTTGAAACTACATAAGGACGCGGTATGTATTGAACGCTGTTTATATCATTAAGATCAAAAATAGTCCATTTAGTACATCTAATTCCTAAGAAGATTATGTAAACAGTAAAGATACATCAAAAGATCAGACTATGTGCAGTCCATTATTTTTATTCTACTAATGAAATAAATTAGATTAAGTCGTAGTTAGAGATGTAGTGAGAAATTATTTTCCTTCAAGAAAACTCGGATGTTTATCGGGACACGATGACACACCAACTGTCAGTGAACAGTCGTATTATATCACTGACATTTCCATACATTTATTGTTTAGTGTTCAATGTCACGAGGAATAATGTCATTCTGTAAGATGGCACTGAAGCTGTTTGAGAGAGCGCGATAAATACCAACTTTTCACAAAACATTACGAAGGAAAATCTTTTATCACTACATTTATAGTTCATTGCCGTCACTAACTATACTGTCTTGTAAGCTATAGAAATGTTTGAAGCAGATCTCTGGAAAGATGAAACAGTACATAGATAATATATTGTAATCTCTTATCAGTAAACATCAAGATATTTTGTAATTCCAACATTTAAACTACTATACACCAATATCGTTATATGCTATTAATATTAAATATAAGACAGAATAGTTAGAAATGACAACATAAAAAAAAAACTTAAAAATAATCAAAAAAAAAATGTATAAAAGTAAAATAAAAAAAGTCAACAAATTTTTAACTATAAAAAATATTTCGAGATTGTTTCCTTAACTGGAAATTATTATTATATTTTTTTTACAAATTTCATCCTTTCCAAATAAAAATTGTTACAAGAGTAATCTAATACCGTGTTTTCCACATTAGCAAAATCAAAATTTTATTTTATATTAAAAATCTCTCGTGTAACAATTTACATTTGGAAAATCACACTATAAAAATAACTTTCATACACATCAAATAGAAAAAACACTAATACAAAATAAAGTTGTTGAAGCAAATTAATATGGCAGTTGTGCCTTTAACATAAAATTAATAAAACAATGTTTGTTGTAACTTACAACACAAAAAGAGATCTCAGGAATCTTTCACTCATTGAATTCCATTTATCCATACATACATTCATCTCATAACAAAAGTAAACAAACTAATAAAATAAAAACAGACTAAATAAAAACACTAAGAAATAATACTGAATTAAGACATAATTGTAGGCCAGCGAAAACTCTCACAAGAATAGTTACATCCACACTAGTTCCATATCAATGGCGAGTTTCAAATACAGAAGAGATTCATGTATACATTATTTACTCTATAAATGCATCAATGGCACAAATACTGTTATATATAATATATATGTTAAGTAAACAGTCGTGACTCGCATGGAAAAATGAGATGCTGTCACATAGACCTTTGTGGAATGGCAACTCTGAAAGTTTTATCATTTACAGTAAGGACAGTTTATTGAAGTGAATATTGCAGGTAACATCTTTGATGTCATTGCCGTTGGCCTCAATGAAGGAATCCTTCATCTGCAGCATTGTTTCAACATTGTTGTTATCAATGGCATTAGCACACTCGCAGTTGTTGCGGTCATTGTTGACTACGGTGGAGACCGTCTCCGAGTTGACGAGGCTCACCAGCACCTGTGCGTGAGAGCAGTGCTCCGGCTGCTTCTTCTTCCGACGGCGCAGAGCCTCAGTGTTAGGCGGATTGCATGGTGATGAAGTCTTCAATCCATCAGACGATGTGGAGGTCTCCCGATTGTACTGCTTAAACTTCTTGCGTGATCTGCAGTGGCAGTTCTTCAAGGCCTTCTCTCGCCTGTTTAAAAAAAGAAAAAATATTAGTCAATTTCAGTTGCCAGCTGGTTGATGGGATACTAGATGGAGCACGCACTCAGCAACATCCTTTTCACGTTGTTCGAGTTGGAGGCGGACGGAGCACACCTCCATGTACAGTTCGTTGGCACGGATCAGTTGCTTCTCATACATCCGCCGAGCCTGCTTCTCTTCCTCGCGACGATGGACCGTATCTTGCACATGTGCCTGCTCGGGCCTTTTCACAAAAAAATTAAGTAAAGATAAGGATCTCAAGATATATCCTAGGATTCTTATTTATCAGGTCTGGTAAATTAAACCATGAATACTTGAATATTTACCTGACATACATTTTCTCCATACTATGGCGCACTTCCAGCCGCCAGCCACTTTGGATTTCGCTGAAGCTATCTAAGCACATAGCATTCAGCTCATCGCCAGCGACATCCAGATGCGCTAAAATGATCTTAAATGGAGGTCTGCGTACAAAAAAAAAGAAAATTAATAATCTTATTGAGGATAAGATATTAACATTGATAGTCAGTAGTCTTGCCTGTTTCGTGGAATGCGACTCCAGCACTGGTTTAGCAACAATTGCAGACTATCCGGGCATGCGGATGGAATGTGGAGTGAAATAGTGTCAGTGCCAACGCCCCACATCACGGCATGCGTTTCGAGGCTCTTGTAGGGAACCTCCTGGGTGAGCAACTCCCACAGCACAACACCATATGACCAAACATCAACCCGCTCTGAGCATGGCTCATGGCGTATCACTTCCGGTGCCATCCAGGCCACGGTGCCCGTGAAACTCATTATCTGACTGACATCATTCCATTGGCGACTAGTACCAAAATCACTGACCTTCACCACTAAATTATCCGCAATCAAAAGGCTAAAAAAAATTAAATGATATTTTACTCTTCAGTTAATTTAATAAATAACAAAAACCAAAAAATCTATACAAACTTGGGACTTTTCAAGTCACGGTGAATAATCTTGTGGCTATGAAGATAGCTCATGCCGTGGGCTATTTCCTTAGCCCACTTCAGGATCTGGCTGGGTGTGAAGCTAACGCCACTATGAAGAAACTCAAACAGCCGTCCATACTGACAGTACTCCATAATAATGCAATATGGTGGCTCACTGCAAACCCCACGGAAGCGAACTGCCCAAAGAACATATGCATTTTACAACTCTTAATGTACATGTTACATTGAGTAAAAAAAGTTGAATCAAATGAGAAATTACGTTGTGCTTGTTTGTTACTTTATACGGCAAACATTTTCATATAATGTATTTTATGTAATTCGAATAATCTACATTACTATATCAGCTTAATCAAATGTTAAAATACACACCAATGTTCTCATGGTTTAACTTCCTCAGATGCTTGATGTCGGTCTCTGACTTTTTTGTCAGTTTTTTGATAGCCACCATCTCCCCACGCAGGATACCCCGGTATACCACACCTTGGGCTCCGGACCCAATGTATACATGGTCACTTATAGATTCATAAGGAACCTCCCAAATTTCTTCTGCAATCATTATCACTTTCTTAAAACCCCACACACATTACATACAAGATACTTTGGAAGAACAGATAAGCTATTTTTTTAAATGTATGATCACTATTCGCACACTTTAATAAGTATTCAAGAACACTCGATTTTAAAACAGCATCCAGTAATTTGCCTCACGAAACTGAGCTATTGAATGGCTATAAATAGAAAATCAATGGAGCTGCGTCCTTGTAAACCTGCGTGGCGCAATGGCCTTGAATGCGCCGAGACCTGCATCCTACAAGCGGGACACATGAAAATCAATCAATACAAATCAACATAGACAAAAAGAATCATAACTTACCATCTTCAAATTTTAGATCTGGCTTCCTGAAGTATGATGTTAAATTATATATGCACCGAATCATTTTGTCAGGCCACCAAGAATCTTCTGTGTTAGTAATGGCTGACCTTTCCAGGACTGGATCTTCGTCTTTAATAACAATGCGAACTGTACTGTGGTCTACCATATCTTCCTCCATCTTGCACGCTCTCGAGCTTCGGTTTCGTTAAAGTCCGCAGCTTCTTGTTGAACGCACAAACCTTCGAAAACAAATATGAATTACTAACAGGTAACACAAGACTGGACAAAGCTTAGCAAAATTGAAAACGAGCTCACCACCGATCGAAACCAATTCAAACTGACTGATTGATTTCACTAACTGGATACTAAAAGAGTTACTTCAAAATCAAAGAGCAACTCGCATAGAGCAGCGACTTTCAACCATAGATGCTACAGACTAAAAATATACAGTATACCTATATACTGGGCGTAATATAATAATCATAATAATATATTCTGTAGTATATTTTATAATCTTATATTATTTAAATTAGCTTTTTAATTTACTTTATTAGAATTTTTATTGTAGTAATATAAATATTTATTGTATTATAACCAACCAGACGGAGACAAAATAAACGTTTATTTAGGCAGTGGGTTTACATTACAAAATTAATGTACACCTAGTTGCTAAACTAGGTCCGAGACCCGTATTATAGCAATCAGGATTCTTTTGTTTGTTAGTACTATGTTTTAATTACCAGTTGTAACACAGTGAGAGAACTGGTACGCCTATCTTATGTTTGTAATTCTAACATTAAAAAGTAGGAGATTACTTTTTTTGATTATTATTTTGAAATAGTGTTCTTTTTGCACTCGAAGATGAGATGGACTATTTCATTTTCTCTTTTAAATTTTTTTATATAAATTTGGGCCAAGAAAGTGAGGGAACTTTGTAGAAAATGTGGTGCGTACTCGAAAAACACACACTATGCGAAGAGCGTCGAGTGGACAGGAGCTCCCGGTCATATTTAATTAATGGGCCCTGATGAAGGACAAGGTCCTATATATAAAGTTGTCTTACTGTAAAAACTTTACATTCTCTGTACAGGTTAGCAGTCGGATATCTGTGTGGACGGTTTGTGCTACATTTTAAAAAAGCACTTTGGGCTCTCTCCAGTAGCAGAAGATATGACTTGTGTTTACCACCCCAAGAAGAAATGCAATAGCTCAAAAGGGATTGGCATAGGGAATAAAGTAACATTTTAATAATTTAATCGTTTGCAGAAATTCGCATATTTTTAAAAATTGCTGTAAGTTTACTAACTTGCTGTGTTAATTGATATATGATAGGTGAACGTTAGATTTGTATCAATTATTACACCAAGATATCTAATTGAATCATCTTTTTGTATTTTTTGGCATTTGCAAGTGGTCAGTGAAGTATCGATCTGGCAAGAAGATGATTTATGTGCAATTGAAGAGAGGGATTCGAAAAATTGAGGGTTTTTGATGGAAAATGTTATATACTTGGTTTTATCAGCATTAAGCGTTAGCTTGTTATTTCTTAGCCATGTTAAGACGCTGTTAAATAACTTGAGTTGCTGCATAGGCTTCAGGCCAGGTATCACCTTCAACAACCAAGGCATATGTCAAGTCATAAGTCATTGGCAAAAGTAATAGTGATACCGCGATCAACTCGTAGTTTACAAATGTCATTAATGTAGACTAGAAAGAGGGTAGGTCCTAATATACTGCCCTGCGAAAACCCCGCAGGTGACAGTTAAGGGATCACTTATATGGGGTCCTATCTTTACTCTCTGTGTTCTTTCGGATAGGTAATCTTCAAAAAGGTTAAACTGTGTACCTGTGATCCCGAGGCCTTCTAATTTATTTAGCAGTAGCGGTATTGAGACGGAGTTGAAGGCGTTTGCAAGGTTTAGAAATAGCGACGCACTTTTTTCTGTTGTCAAGGTACTTGGCAACAAATTCAGTTAGAAGTACAGCATTAGCAGTGGACCTGTTTCTACGGAACCCAAATCGATTGGAACAGTATATGTTGTTATGCTCCAGATATTTGACCAGTCGATTATTAATTACTTTTTCAAAAATTGTATATAGCTATGTTTAAATGGAGATGGGTCTGTAGTTACCAATAATATTTTTATCGCCACTTTTGTGGACCGGGAGAATTATAGCATGTTTGAGAGATTTAGGAAATACTCCAGTTTGGAGAGAAAGATTAACTATATGTGTCAAGGGAGGTGCAAGTATATGACTGTTCTGGCGTAGTATAATGGAGGAAATGTTGTCCCATCCAACAGTACTATCAGTTTTCAACGTGTTAATTTTGTTGAGAACTTCAGGGATATCAGTGTTAGTTAGGTCCATGGAGTGTGGTGTTGTGTTGATTGGATGTAAGCTGTTGCTATTTATTTCTGGAGTTTTTGTTCAGCAAGAGATTTTTCTGTATTAACAAAATAACTGTTTGCTTCGTTGACCGCTTTTTATGATTTGTGTTATTTTCTATATGATCTTGTGTTAACCTTTGTGTTGTTTTGAAGTGTGTAATTTCATTTATTACTTTCCAGGTTTTTTTAATGGTTTTAGTCTTTGTAGCTTCCTCTAGACGTTCCCTATCATATTTAGCTTTATAGTTTTTAGAACAGTTTTATAAAAAAATCTATAGCGCATATGTTTTAATTAGAGTTTCATTATTTGGTCGAGTTCTTAATTTCATGTGCATACGACCTCTATTTTTCATGCATCTTAATAATCCTATCTAAATCCAAGGTTTATTCATTGTCATTTTTCTTTATATAGATGAAGTCGAAGTATGTTTGGCAATTGCTTTGGGCAAATGCCTATGAGATACTCTGTAGCCAAGTTACAATCAGGAAAATCAAATATTATTGAGAGATCTCATGCTTTAATTGTTTCAGAGACCTTTGAGTAATTGGTCCTAGTAACAGTGTTAGTAATATGGGGTTTTATTAGGTCGGTGTCCATGAGCAGAAGTATAGTATCGATATGACTGAGACTTTTTTGAACAACATAAACTAGACAGTTTTGTGTTGTACGCATCATGAAATGATCAAGACAGCTGTTGTCCCTTGTTGGCTCTGTGTGACCTGCTAGAATGCTATGCGCTGCCAGCATGTCTAGATATTCCGAAATGTTGCTATCAAGGTTACCTGACACTATGTTTATATTTAAATCTCCAGTATTACAACGTTTTCATAGTTTTTATAGGAAGGCAACGCACCTGTGGTTCCTCTAGTATTGCAGGTGTCCATGGGCGTCGATGATCGCTCTTGTGATCCCGCGCTCGT
>JAODUI010000025.1:4816250-4834149 GCA_027563995.1 Papilio gigon
AGCGGGAACGCGGGAACGCGGTGGCGTGATGTTTGGAGGCGGGGCGAGGCGGGTGGCGCGATGTCCCGGGAGGAGGGGAGAGGTGCGAGGGGCGCGGTACGGGCGCGCAATAGTAGTAAATTACTAAATAACACCGTTGCTAAGACAGACCAATAAAAATTTAGATGAGGTTATGACAATTTTATAAAAAGCCATCTCATCAAGTGCATACACCGATTCGATTCGAAATTCTGGATTTAATATAATAGTAATACTTTAGTTAATAATTTTTAAATTTGAGGTTATAGTAAACTGACGTCTTGTTTTAGGATCTGAAGCAAAATTGGCAATTAATGCAAAAAGCTTTCTTACAATTGCCGATGCTAACGGACACCATACCGAAGATTGTCAGAAAAACTAAAATGGAACAAGAACTCCGTCAACTAGAGAAGGATATCGCTTTAGTTGAATCAAATCCCTACATTTACATATATGAGTGACAGAAAATTATTTTATCCAGTAAAATAATACCAATAAACATTTATTTCATTTTCCGAAAAGAAGTCCACAATTTAAAATTTACAAAATATCTTATTCAACATAATAACGGCAAACGTTCTATTAGTTTTTTAAAAAGCTTTTTAATTCTAGTCTGAAACTACTAGAACGATTGATATGGGACTTTTGCTGGAAGATGGCTTAGATCTGTGTGGGAGTAACTTCTCTAAGTAAACAACCGCTGGTTCTTAAATAAAGTACAAAATGGGCAATCCAACATGTTTATTTCGATAAAAGACTTACAATTCTCGCAAAAATATGAAATTTGAAAGTACCTCTACATCTATACTTACACTTAATTGACTAGAACTCTACTAACTCCGTAGAACATGGACATTATTGTTTAATGGATATGTTACCGTAAAGGCTCCAACAACGGTTGACCCGAGGATGTACCAACTAGTTATAGTAAAATACCGAAAAGTTATGGTTTATTTCGAAACTGACGCTTCGCAAAATAATGCGGTTGACTATATCTACAAGCAGATAGCCACGCTCCGCTTTACAAAGGATTGTAACTGAGAGAAGTACAGTAGCTAGCAAGCTACTGGTGTCTACAGGTGTCGCCATTATTCCGGACAAGATGCGGTGAACAATTTTCTTTATATAACTTCAATTTAGTTATTTTCTCTAATGTAGTATTTAAAAAGGCTAATCGTGATAAGAAATTCTCGCGAACATTGTATCATTTTAATTACAATTTACAATATTGAGATAGTAAACTCAATAAGTTTCGTTGTCCTTCAATAAACAATCACGGAGGCCTAGATTACTATACTCAATATTTATTTATTGCCAATATTGTATTTTATTGAAGTAAAAATGGAAATGTTGAGAAAAAAACTTAGACCTAATCACTACGATATCTATAACAACGACACTTTGAGCAGACTCTATCTTAAACCTAGATGGCAATAAGATTTAAATTCTTAGCTTTATTAAAGATAAGCTTAATACTGATTAATCCTAAATCTAGTAAAAATAACATATAAATTGGCTGTAATATAAAAACATTCCTATTATTACTAATGTATGGCAACATTCCCAAACTATTTAACAAATACAAGCTACAAAAAGATTGTAATCAAAAATATACTACTTCAATATATTGCTTTTACTGCACGTGTACCTTGAACCATTTACACTTAAGAACCTAATGTTCTAAGCTCTAAAATTAATTTCAGTATACATCGATATGCCTATAGTCGAATTCAATGGAAATGAGAAATTGTAACTATGTATTGTAACGCGTCACTGGCTCACGTCATATGCCTACTGATTTATTTCAGAAAGTTCCGGTGTTTTAATATATAACACAAACGTGTTTTAATAAGTTAAACTTGTTAAAATATCTCGTTTTTCATTGAATTCGACCAAACGCACATATTGTGTCATATAAAAATATTACTTTTGTACTAAATTTCGACAAAAATATTTTTTTTTGTTTACTTTAATGACATGGTCGGACTACCTTATAATAAAAAGTTAAACTAATTCAAAGAGTCGAAACATTTATATTGCAAATACAATTACGATTAAAGATTATTTAGAAGAAAAACACTTATATTTAAAAGTAAATAATGTTGAGATCAATGCAATTTGCTTTATGATTGCAAAGTTATTTTAATCTGTGGTGAACATGTTCATATTTTTTTTTTAAATAAAATATTATCAGATTTCTATTAATTTACTAATATTTCTTTTACCACTCCAACTAAGCTAGGCTTCTGCTAGGATATGGTTTACAATAGTCGAATGACGGGATTCGAACTAACGACGAGATCGGTAATCCGTACCCTTAACTATTAGGCTATTGGCGGTTAATATTAGTAATAATTATGCTATTTTTAATATTTGAAAATGACTTTCCGTCATCACCTATTGTGAAGGCCTTATCTTTCATTACTTGTAACTATTTGGTTACCTTAACTTCAAATCTGGGCAATTCAAAAACTTCATTAATTAGCAAAGTGGTGTAATACATATCGAATTTATACTTAAAAATCTATAATAAAAATAAACGTAATTACTAAATATATTAATAGAAAAGATATGTGGGCTCAACTTGGAAACTACTATTAAATAACGTTTGGCACAAAATTATAACTGTAATAGTGGATTTCCACTGACGAAACAATTGTATAAAAACATCTTGATATATGAGTAAAATAATAAAAAGATTCTCACCTCCTTCCTGTATGTTCACATATGTGTTAATGCCTTATATGTTAACGAAGACTTTTCATTTCTATATAACCTTAATATATTAAAAAAAAAATAACAAAGTATATACTTGACATAGAAACGTGTTACTAAATGGAGATGAACGTTTACATTTTTTTTAAATTACATTACAATGCCTGTTAATTTAATAATTAACTTTCGAGTTAAAATAATAAAAAAAAAACTTGTAGTACTGTATTATAGAGTTATAACACAACAAAAATTTTCGAGATAACTCAAAAGCAAAATAAATTGTAAAATTTAATCAAATGTTAAATACATATGTATTATACTTAATGTAAATGGAATGCGTTTTACATATTTATATTTAAAATACTGATAAACACGTTTCAATATTGAAACCGAACAAATCGTATTTAAAATAATTTTAATCAACAACAAATACTTGCTTTTGCAGGAAGACCCGTTATAAAACATGTTAGGGAAATTTTTGGTTTTACCAATACTTTATTACGAAAAAGATTTTATAAGATTTGAAAACGAAAACAAAACAACAACGAAATAGTTTCAGAAGACATTTGTGGAAACCTAGTTGCTTCTTACTTCGAGCTCCGTGTAAGGTTTGATATTTTAAATGGCTCTGAAAATAACATCATCATCATCATCATCATCCCTATGGAGGGTCGGCTCAGTATGTACTACTTTTCCATACATCTCTGTCTGCCGTCATATCCATACTCACATCTTTCTTACGCATATCTTCTTTCAAGTAAACCATCCATACCTTCCTCTTCCTTCCTGTACCTTTATAGCCATCCACATTCTAGCGATGTATACGAATAATTATTTTCTCTCTCTTTCCCACTCACAAATGCAACACTTTTTTGTTATCCTATCAAAACAATAAATGGAATGTTCATTGTAAATTACAAAACTCACATCTTTGCTGATTTTTTAGCTAGTTTTTGATAAATAGAGCCTGTTGCGATCCCAGCCGGACCCTTAGCCAGGTCAGCGGGCCCTCTAGCTAGAGTGAAATTTTTTTCGCATTTTTCTGGCCCTTCAGGGTTAATTGTTCTACCATTTCTTAGTTCTGGATTCGGTCCATTCCACGTCATGTAATCCTCGCTGCAAGAATAAGTCATCGATTAACTTTATTTAACAAAAAAAAAACATTAAATCCATATCCTGATTACACATTTACAACTAACTATTAGGTAATTCAACTTTTTGATGCGCCAATAGCCTAATGGTCAAGGTTTAACTCTCAAGTACGTAATCATGTGGTCGTGCGTTCAAATCCCGCCATTCGACTATTGTCGTGAAGCTGAAGCTTACCTGGAAGGGTTACATGAAATATTACTAAGTCAACAAAAATGTGCTAACATTTCCATTTAAAAAAAAACTTATATCGTCGACATTGAAACTATTTGGATATTATTCTTAAAGTTTTCTACTAATGAATACTTACAGTAGTAGGCTGTCCTTCGGCCCTTGACGCAGGGAGGAATTAGGTCCAGTAGTCACTCTACGGTACTGCGATTTATATTTAGGCTCCATACTAGTGCTCGTCTTTAATATTGGTCTAAAATATTTAAAATAAAATAAATTAGTCATTAAATTACGAAATAATTCTTTCTATAAACCTCACTAGTTATTTTGACACTGCTGTAGATTTACTATCATGTCTATTAGTTCACTAAACTGTACAATATTTAATTAACAACTATGGAATAATTAAATGAAGGTTGCTTGCAAGGGATATACAAACGATAATTAGTAACGATGCTAAAGAAACGATGATATGATAATGACTATAATGACATCAGTCTGTAAAATCTAGCGCACGCCACTATTCTATACCTATTATTTAAATTTTATAATAACACGTCCATAAAGTTAAATTCTCTAACAATTCCCAAATGACATAATTCAAAAGTACCGATAACTATATTTACCCAAAACTGTCAAGATGCAGCTGATTTTTTTTTTATATAACAAAACAAAAAACAAACACAATAACTATATTTAAAGAAAAAAAACATCAAACATACAGAATGTTAAACATTTCATTTATAAGTGATTACAACACCCAAATTAATATTTAAAAATGGTATTTATTAAGCAATATCGAAATCACAATTAAAACCATGCTGTACATAACATCGAATGCACACTCGATTAAGTAAATTTTATCATTTGATCTATAAATATTTAAATTCGAATTTTCATCATGTTGTCAAAACTATATCCATTACTACACAAACGTGACAAACTATATAATTTTAACAAGACTACAAACCCAATAAAGTTTAATTTAACATCAACAAACTGTGTTAACATAGATGCACACACAAACAGTGCGTGAGCTTCAATTCGCTATTTGAAACTTTCGCAATGGTTTCGAATGATACCATCAATAAAAAACAACCATGGCTAAGACATATCGACAGGGTCAAGGAGACAAAGGTAGAAACGAAGGCACATAAGCATGCAAGACGTACTTCAAATGCTCGGTCCAGATCTTGAGGCGGCGCGAGGCGGGCGCGGGGGGTGCGGGGGGCGACCGGCTCGGCGGCTGCTCCACACCGCCGCTCACACTGGCCGCACCCAGGGGATGAGTGACGTGACAACGATATGGACACGATTGATGGCATTAAGCAACATACTTTAACACATTCCATGCCACTGTGACTTTATCATATGAAAGGCGAGTCGGTGGCACCGAATGTGTTATCCAACAGCAAGTACATATTCATACCATGTATTTTTACTTCAAAGACGACTAACGTAATAAACTATAGCTTGTCTAGAAACATAACACACCTCGCCATCTTGCGGAAACAAAATTATCAGTTAGTGATATTTTTTTGTTATGAAAACGTTTATCAGCTTGATAAGTTCAATCGTTAGACTGTAACAACATTCGCATTTGTATAATATTTTTTACTTATATTTTCTCATTATATTATATGTACCATCAACCATAAAATTTTGTATATTATGTATTTCTAAGAAACTTTTATGTACGTGTTGTTTGCTCATCAATTCCGTCCATTTATATATTTATGAAATGATAAACACATAAAGATTGATGGTCGATTATTCGAGATGTAAGAACTAAACAATGTTATTTATTTGCAAGTAAACCATCAATATCTATGTATACTGTGAGAAGCTAAGAAGCTACTGGATAATAGGTTTACATAGTAAGCATCGGTAATCATGACCAGCAAATATACATAATTCGAATATAAATTTTTGATACTATCAAATACAACTTGTGATAAATATAAAGCTGTATGTTTTATATGAATTATTACACGAGGATGACTGTTTATAAAGTAAATAACAACAAGTAAATACCATTTTAATTGTTTACATCCTTACAATAACTACAGGTCTTACGAGTGACTTGTAGACCTGTCTCTCAAGAAAATCTTTTGAAGATAATAAAAAATCTATACATATAAATTAAAGGGGAGTAACTGTATGTAATACTAAAATAAAATATTGATATTTCGTACTGGTTATGTATTTGAATCACTCATATCGACAGAAAATTTTTCCACACAAGTCCATGTTTCCTCGGGTAAGCTTTGAAATGGTTGGGCTAATTTTAAGGGCACTTTTAATAGGAAGTAGTTCATTTTTATGTTTTTAAAATGAGCCAGTATTATTCCATTTTGACGGAACATAGTTTTAATTAATATAAATTGTTATAAAGAGTTCTTACCCTTTGGTAACTTCGACAGGACCGGGACGACGTGTTTCTTTGATTTCAACATTCTTAGTAACTTTAGGTGCATCCTCCTCTTGTACCACGGCATTTAAGATTTGTTCAGCTCGTTCTTCATTGAATTCAACACTTTCTAAAGCTATTGATACAATCCATTCAGCGACTGTCTTAAATTTTTTTTGAAGCATTTGTTTTACTGAAAGAAAAAAAAAAACAAGAAACAAATAAGTTACAGAAATATATTGAACATGTAACTTACATTGATATATTTTTTTATAGTAAAATATTTGTGACAGTAAAAAATATTATTAAAATATGGACTTTAATTACTGATTTCAATTACTAATATGTTCGACTTGGATACGGAAGAAGGTGGACAGTACTGGAATGCATACAAAGACTCGTGGTGTTGTTCAACTTACATTGCACTTTTTCTTCTGGTGTCTTCATTATGGTAACAACTTTCTTTACAGGCTGTGGTGTTTCTTTTTCCTTTTTTTTCTGTATTGAAGTGTCTTTTTTAATAAAACCCATACTGATTAGTTCCTCGCTTGCCTTTTGTACATTGTCATCTTTATTTGCTAATATATCCAGAATTAATGTCTCCTCAGCTTTTGGAAAAATACTTTTTAGATACCTGTAAATAATATAACATTTATATGAAACTTAAAAAAATCACTAGTCTTTTATGCATGTGTGAACTTAATTCTATTTGTCACTAATGTAAGACAAGCTACACATATTTATTCTTTGCTGAGGTAACTTAAAAAGAGACAGCGAGTTGCAGTCTTTCATGCCTGTCAACATGGGATACTAAACTGGTCTTTATTATACATACTTCAGTTTCATTTTTGGTGATTGATGTTTTATTTGGCCATCAACTGCCTTTGCCATGCCCATGTAATTCGATGCCCCCGATGCAGGTCTAAGTAACAAGGGAGACCCTGAAATATAAATATTTCATATAATTCTGTTTAAAAAGGCAACCAGATTATACAGATGTCCATGGGCATCCATGATCAAGTAATTCCGTTGCTTGTTTGTCCCAATCTCTAATAAAAAAATCATTAATTACTATTTCACTTCTATGAACCTTGTACACACATATTATTTTTATGTCTTCTATTTTCAAAGAAACAGTCCACATCAAGCAACTAAATTCAATGGTTTTATTCTATACCTTAGTTAATGTTGTGTTTACCTTGGGGTGTCCCAGTGAGCGGTGTCAAATGACTCGACCCATGCATAGATGATCCTCCCTTTGCAAGTTGCATAGCTGAGTAAACACCAACCGCACCTTTCTGTAGACGCGCCATTGACGGCGACATGCTTAAAGGGCCGGGGGTTGTTATGGGATGCTTCTCAACTTGTAATGCACTTATTACTACTGCTTCCCTATTGTAGTATCTGTATAATTAAGGGACATTATAGTATCACTTGCATTTTAAAATTGTGATGATAATTAATTTGTGATTACAATATAATAAAAACTTACTTCTTTAATAAAATTTTTATGTGCGTTTCACTGACAGTTGGGAACATGGCACTTATTTTGGCAACCAGGGCATCTGTGTCCGATGTAATAGTGAGAGAATCTTGGAATTTATCATTCAAGTGAGAGATATGGCCCGGAAGAGGACTGCCTCGAGGCGTGAGGCATAGAGCCCGACCAAGGATAGGACTCTCTGTTGGTGTAACATGTGCTTTACCATCCTGAAAACATATTTAAATTTATTACAAAATCAATCTTAATATTAACACACAAAAAAATATTAAGATTTTGAACTTACGCGATGAGGTTTAAGTCCTTTTGGATGAAACATCTTCGGACTGGTCTGTGCTGTAAATGCATGTTGTAGGCGAATAGGAGAGGGATAAGGATGAACATGATATGGAGAGCCATGCGTTGACTATAAGTCCCAATGGTACAGACATGTAGGAATAAACCATACTGTAAACAAGTAACAGTGCTACACATATTGATATTAATCACTGATAATCACAGACTATTTAAAGTATTTTGAAGTCACAATTTGCTCATCACTTTTGGTAATGCCATTCATTGTTAATTGTAGACCATGGCAAACCATCTTCCAGTTTTATAATGCATCTATCTCGAAAATATTTCAACCACATATACGGAAGGATCGATAAATTAAATTGTAAATTAAGAGACGCGTTACACAAAAGAAAGGCTAAGAAGATAAATCTTATACAATAAAATGAGGTCAGTAATTTATTTAAAAACTAAATAAACTAATCTTACCTGAGGATGTATACAGTCCAGTGTAATATGATGGGAACCATTCTGCATAGATTTGTACTTAGAACGAATTTCTTCCATTGTAAATCAATAATTTTTTCGCTGCGTACTATAAAAAATTAAATCTCACTTATGTGTAGACCTATATTTTTCAAAGAATATTAAAATAATAACATTGCAATTCAATAAATACTAACCAATGTAAATTTCAAACATACAGTATAAATTGGTTCAAATACAAATTACAAACACAGTAAATGTCAATACTTCTCAACTTCAAATTGACAACATATTTTTCGTAGCAAAGCTCTAAGCAATGGCAGACAAAGACGTTCACCAACTGCGCAAGTCAATGTATTTGAATGATCAATATAATGGATAAATGTAATATTTCTTGTTGAAATAAAGCATGGTATGGGACCATCAAAATTCAAAACAACATCGAACTTTAAAAAAAACTCTGGTTCCCGGTAAAACCCAAATAACATCTGATTTAAAATTTCATTTTCAATATTTTAAATTCGTCAAAGAATATGAAATAAATGTTTTTGATACAGATGTATGTGATTGTATTGTGATTGATAGTAAAATGATATGAATGAAAGCAATATGAAATCTATGACCAAAGTTTCATTTTTTTTTCCGATTTTGTCCAATTTTTTTTCATGTGCTAATAAGTCACTTAGCGCGATTTTCCTCTGTAGAATTATATACACCAAAACATATTGTTATCCCTCTTTTTCCAATTGACAATTTAGAGATGGCAATAGAGTTGGGACAAATGTTTGTGGATGTATTCATTCACTTTAACACAAACAAATTAAGAACCTCCTCCTTTTTTATACTCCCGCTAACTACGTAAGGTGATTACCGGGGTAAAGTCGTGCCATTTTCTGGAAACACGTAGTATCAAATTTGCATAAAATGATAAATGACATGACCTTGTTACCTGTCTATTTTAGTAAATCTTTGGATGTAAATAACTTGATCGCATTGGAAATATACTCTGTTGTCAGAATTTTTAAGAATTTTTTATAGACAAAAAAATCATAATACAACATTTTTTTGCAACGCTAGAACAACAGTAAATGATTTTTAGGCCGTGATTTCATACAAAGAAAATCATTTTTTTCTACTTATTCTTAGTCACGATTGCATTTGTTTTTATGTGTAGGTACTATTCGAATTTTCCGCCATTACGTACTTGAATGTTTTCATTTCATTTTCTTCGTTGTGTCGGTCAAAGCCAGTGGGAATTTTTACGTAAATTTCGTTCATGTCAGTGTCCAAAATACGGTCCCTACGCGAGGGAGTTTTTCACGAAAGCCGGAAGAAAGCAATGGCGCAGAATAGGACTTCGGACAACGTCGTTATGCCGGACATTACCGAAGTATCCGAAGACGATCCTCTGGCGACGGACACCGAGCACGAATCCGATCGTACTGATGGCGGTACTGTTTTGGCAAGTGAAATAAAGACTGCTCGACTTTCTAGTGATTCAAATGGTGTTATTACTGTGCCAGTTTCCCTGCCCGTCGGTACACTCATAACGGGTACGACATTTAACGTTATTACGTCGGATCAGCTACCGCATTTCAAGCCTATGATATGTGTGGACAACGGTTTCATTTCTGGTGGTCCTGTGGCCGAAGATATAAAAGCGACACATATTGTCATACAAAATTCACCACCGCCTCAAGGTAGGGAGCAATCGCATGAGGACGCTAGTTCAAGTTCTACACCGCCGTCGCGGGCAGCTAATGCCCGTTCATGGACAGAGACAGCCTTGATGCCTGTTCTTCCAGTGCGTTGCAAAAATACATCAGCTGAACTACACAAACATAGATTTGGATCGGGAGGTCGCGGACGATGTATCAAATATGGTATGAAATGGCTAACGCCAAGTGAATTCGAGGCAATGTGTGGTCGTGCGTCTAGTAAAGATTGGAAAAGGTCAATAAGATTTGGTGGAAGGAGTATTCAAGCTTTAATTGATGAAGGTATTTTGGCACCACATGCAACAAGCTGCACCTGTGGTGCTTGCTGCGATGATCAATCAGGTACTCTTATTAGTTCCAACTTACTTTTAGTATTATAACCTTACTTTTGCTTTGTTGACCTTCAAACATAAATATTTTGGATAGAAAAATATTGTTATCAATGAGTAATGATTTCATTTTTTACTGTTCCCTGTTCTCTTTGTAATATAATTTTAAAATAACTTGTAAACTGTAGATGTTTACAATATATTGTTAAAAGATTTGCCATCTTAACTTTGTGCATTGAATTCAAATTTCTGATATTGTAAGTTTCAGTCAACATATTAAAAAGATTGGAAGTATTCTTTAAGGGTGATCATGCAACATTTTTTATTTATACCTGGTTCCATTCCGAACATGATGTTTAGTAAATATGCAAATATCATACGATTATAGTGTATGCTTATATATATATATATATAGTGTTGCTTATAGTATACTTATTCAAATAGCAGGCGCTAGACAGCACTTTGTGTTTGTCACTTAGATATTCATATGTCTTTTATCAATTCCAGCAATGGGACCCGTACGTCTGTTTACACCGTATAAAAGAAAAAGACGAAATCAAGAACCGGAAGAGAAAAAAAAGCGAAAACGTGAAAGTGTGCTTGCAGAAAGTGATGTAGACAATATTCATCAAACAAGTAACAATAGTCATTCAAAAGAGGCTTGGCAGTCCATTGCAGATGGGTTGGAATCAAGTAATGAATACCATATTCTAGAAAATCCAGAAACTAAGCCTGATCCAACATTAAATAATGAAAAGAGTAAGTACATGTTTATTAAATCAAAATACCATTGATATTTAGCATAAGTTTTAATAGAATGTTAATAAAGAACATTCTCTTCCAATATTATTTCAAACTACAAGTAAATGGTCATGAGTAGAATTTGAAGCCCTGTCTAGAACAATTTTAAGTCAATAGGGCTTAAACATTTTTTTTATGGCAATCAATAGTGAGTTTTATAACAATAGGTATATATAAATAAGTTTATAAAACTTAACTTATTGCAGTAACTTACATTTTCGTATGAAAAAATGCTGGGCGTAAGAATTTACTTCTACAAACATATGACATATTTGAATAATTAACATCACCCAATATAAATGTATCGCATTGAACAAAATTCGACATCATTTTTTATGTTTGCATCTGTAGTCTATACTTTTGGAAATGTATACAAAACATTAATATTCTATTAACATATGCATTCATACATAATTATACATTATTGTGTTACATACAAAAGAAGTTAGATTTAAAATGTCTATACAGACTTTAAGGAAAACATTAACATTCGTGTTTGCTGTGATTATAACTAGTTGTATCGCTAGCTGGGTCCTAAGGCTATGTCCGCTGTGCTATTTAACCATCACACATACTTGAAAATCTCTAAATATAATCATCATCATCATTATCAGCCTAATGTAGTCCACTGCTGGACAGAGGCCTCCCCCATCAATGGCCACAATAACCGGTCCTGCACCGACCGCATCCAGTGTAATATATAATATGTAAATTTATTTAAATTATAAATTAAGTAGGTCTTGCGCTGGCGAACTGGATGGCCATGGTGTTTCCTAGGGAAAGTATTATTAATACCAAGAATATGTTTTTACTCAAAAGAAACTTAACTTTAAAAAAAAAAACATAAAGCATGTCAAAGAATTATTTACACCACTATGGAAAGAGTTCAGTCAAAGAATTACACCTTGTATAGTCTGATGATAAACTTTGCTATATTACAATTAAGAAAAATTTATTGACAACATTGTCATCATTGGTTGTCTGGTTGTCATAGTAATTACGATGTTATTTTTGATTGCATTCTAATTTTATATGAAAAGTAAGCTAAGCTGTGGAGTAAAAATGTTCACAATAAATATGTTAAAATGTGAGTTTGAATTTTTCCATTCCATTTTCTACATAAGTTTGGTATATTGGAAGCGAGGCTATGTAGCGCCCGCGCCGTCGAAGCTGCAATGCGAGAACCACTTGAAGCTGTTTGTACTGACTGCTTGATGGAGTCAACTGAGTATTTTGTAGATACAAATCTTCAAGATCAACCGCGATTCTCTAAAACCTTCAATATGTCGCTAGCGTCTTTTTATATTTGCTATGAAATGCAAACCTAATTAAGTCAATTGTTTTTTTTTTTAGAACTGCGCGTTAACTTTGCTTTTTGTTCGTTTAATCGTTTCATACAGCTGGCTCAGTGACCAACAAGAAATGTGTTTAATAAACACATACAAACCTTGTGTGATTAAAATTACATTTTTGTTTTTAACCCCAGTCACTCGGTCACTAGTTATAATAGTTGTAATATGTAAAATATGTGTGGAAAAACAATAAATGTATTTTAATTCCAGTAATAAGTTGTGACTGGTTTCCGTTAAGTTAAACGGTTGCCATGCGATGGCAGTAAACTCTGAAATGTCAGAAAGCTTAAGATAAATTTAAACGAAAACCCATCACAAAGTATTATTTAATATGTTACATTTTATTTTAATGGTAATTTTACTATTCCATATGATAAGGCATTGCTAGAGTAAGTTGAAAACAATTTTAAATTTCAAATGATCCAATAGTGTTTAAAATTGTTTGCTCAGCTGATATGTTTCTCATATCTATGTTTAATATAAGATTGTTTGCATTGCCATAACATACAACACGTCCAGTTTTAAAACATATTGTTAAACAAGCGTCCAACACATGTATTGGAAAGTATCACCGCTGACAGAAGTTAATATGTTACAAAGATTCACATCGAACTCGGAATGTACTTTTTTTACTTATATTTAATGGTGCGAAAATGCCAAGCCGATTGTTTCTTAAATAACACTGCGTATGTAATTACTAAAGACAAAAAATAAATTTGACAAAACACTTAACTATTGTTAAAAAAAAGAACTAAAAAGTTGTAGTTTTCATTTTGTTCGAATTTAAAAATAAAATAAAATTGTGTGGCAATAAGAAAGTCATAACAAGGATTTAACAGCTCTTCGATTAAAATAATTGAGATTTCTAACCATTTACAAACGAATATTTGATCTTTATCAAACATATAGACTATAGATGTTGATATAAAAATCATTGTATACTTTTAAGTGCTTTAGTGGTTATATAAAACTTGTAGTTACAGAAGCCTGGAGTAAAGGCTTCACGTGAAAAGGAACGTTTCTATCAGATATAATGTAAATATTGGAGAAAATAAATTCGAGTAATCTTCCATAATACATAAGAAGTTTTTGTTTGCTGGCAGATTTACCTGCAAGAAATGACATGCTTCGCGATCAAGCGGCTAGCCAAACGTTACAAGCAGGATCGCGAAAAATTAAAAGTAAAAGCTACAATGGAAAACCAGAAGACTATAATATAATACCTGGTTAATATTTATTAATGTCTTACTTAGGCGGTAATTTATTTTGACGCTCTAAATGTTTTAATCGTTTATTGATATTTGCTACGCTCTATTTGCCTTATTTACTGCCGACAAATTATTTAAAAATAGAAGAAAACCCTGTTATGCTTTTACCTGCTTATGTTATTTCAATGTGTTCATTTTGAATCTGTTCATTATTATTATTTACCACTTTATATTTGCCATCAAATAGTTGAAAATCACATTTATTTCGGTGCTGACAAACACAATGCGGATGGTAGTTTCTTTAAATAGCTGCTTACTGAACTTTGTATTTTGAATGTTAGTTATTTTATTTAATAAAATGCAACAATTCTCAATGGATATGCAGTTCGACATATCAAATGATACATTTGTACTATGGAAACTAATATGAAACTGGCAATTTATTTAAAATGTAAAAAAATTGTTGCATATTATTTGTAGTAGTGCGGTCCAATGAGAGACGGCCGGTGTCGCGCCGGGCTAGAGATGGGACGGTGATGAATTTGTCGACTAGTCGAGGGAGAACCATTACTTTAAGAAACAACGGTTATATTTGAAACCCCAGAGACAATTGTTCTTGATCATTTGTAAAGTTTTAGTGCGCAATGATCTACAACTATAAACCCGACCTATGCTACCTTGGGTCTTTGCACCGTTCCAAGCGTCGTGTCTCACCATTGGACCGCCCCATATGTCTATGCAATTCATTTATTTGCAATTCATTTATTCGATATTATTAAAGAATAATTTTTAATTTTTTCAGGTTTGCCAGAGTTAAATACAGTACTCAAACGTTTAGAAGATATTGGCCAGTCTCTAGTCAGAGTTGCGAGTGAATTGAAACAATGTGTGGAAGATGTTAGAATAATTAGTACTAGACATTTGGAGAGATTGGAACAGGAGAGAACATCTGCAATGTTGGCTGCAGGAGTTGACACTGAGGTTGATGTTGAACAGGTGACTCTTCATAATGTTGAAGACACCGTATCTAAAAAGGTAGGTGTGGTAAGATTTTCTTTTTGTTAATACACTCCAGGACATATCAATCGGTGCGGTGCGGATTTCACAAGCTGGTCGTAAAGATAAAACGGTCTTCCCTTTCAGTTGTCATACGAGATCCTTAAGATACCGCCAGTCTTTCAATAACTTTTATAAACCCTTTGGACAGTAGTACGGCTTAAATTCAGTTGTGCCCTCACATTTTTTATTCTATGCCCGGACTGCGGAAGTGCAACGGCTTGGGAGGAGATTTGAGGCTAATTATCCATATTTTATTAGTAAACCTGGCTCAAAGTTTAGAGTATTTTTTTTATGGAACTAACAATCGGAAATATCAATAAAAAATCCCGCTTTCCATAATTAAATAAAGTTTTCTCCTCCCTTAGATCATTGAAAACAACGAACAGACTAGAATTTTATTTTCTTCTTAATTCTAAATGCGAAATTAAAAAAAAGAAATACAAAAGGGTTGACCAATAAGTCAGGTCCAAAACTACATACACAACTAACAACAAAAACTTTTTGCTCCACCTAACATTTAATTTTAGCTAGAGACCGGAAAAACTTAAAACACTAGGTGGGACGATTGATGTGACCGGGAGTGTATTTGTCAGTAATTAAATTGTATCTTAGTTAAAAGAGATACAAGAACATGTTTATTTTTGATTTCTTGCAAGAAATATTAAGGTGTGTCTTATATGAAAGTCTTATACGTTAGATTTATTTGTTTTTTTACAGTGCGCGAATTGTAACCGTGAAGCATCAGCGGAGTGTTCACTGTGCAGGCGCACGCCGTATTGTTCGACGTATTGCCAGAAGAAGGATTGGTCGTCACATCAAATTGAATGTCTACGGTCGGTGCCTATACACACTGACAGTAACCAACATCAGTCAATTATGTTCATTGTTGAGAGTCAGCACCAGTAGCAACTAGATGAGGTTCATATATAATATTACTTCACATCTTGTTCGACTAAGAGGCTTTATGTTTTATTCATTATTATCAATTTCAGACTGTCCCGGACCCTCAAGCTGCTGTTACCCAAAGGAATAATTTAGTATGCTAGACCAAAGTGTAATGTAAATACCCAAAAGTGAGCAGTTTTGTTATCATAGTATTAGATTTAATTTTATATTCCAATTATTGGGACCTAGTAGTTAATGTTTATAAAATTTTAATGACATTTTTGTATTTATATATTGACGATTTTTTTTTTGCTCAAGTTATGCTGTTATCAGACATAGTGCAATAGTAATATTTGCTTTGTAATTCTGCAAATTGTATTTAATATTTAGTATTCTATTGTACAGTTTGTGTAAAGTATAGTATTGGTATTAGTTAAACAATATTAGTTATTTAAATATTGGCATTGACTTCTCATTTTTTTATTCATTATTTATCATTGTAGTATAATGAGAGACCAATTTGATGAAACATTTTTGTTAAATCGACCCGACTAAAGCAATTTTTATTTCACAAGTAAGGCAGAAGTAAAAATGTATTATGAAAGTATTATTTTTGCTTTTTAACTTTAATTATCATTCAATATAACACAATGGGGCTTATTTTTTTTCATGAAAATTAATTTCAATTCAAGAGACAAATATTTTGAAGTCTACATATTACAGTAAATATTTTCATTGTTTAGTCATAAAATGAGAAATAATAAGTATAGATAATACATAAAACAAAATTCAATACAAATTAAAAATAATAATGTTGGGTGAAATAATAACCTTGTTGTATGTTTTGTATTTAAAGTTAATTAGGATTGATTGGTATTAGAAAACAATTGGTGCCTTTAAACGTAATGATTGTGCAGTATTAATATAGACTTTATTTGACTTGGAATGTGACGAAATGCTTAATCCAGACTACTATAAATATAAAATACTATAAAATGCTATTTGATTACATTCCATTAATACATTACTTTAAACTTTAAGACAACGATCTGCCTAAAGTAAAAATTGACATGTCCTATTTACTAAATTCATTATTATATAGCATGCATCTTAATTTTGTTACCAAGAAGGTTTTTTTTTGTTTTTGCATCGTAATCAATAAATGACGGCATGTAAACTACGGACAGATCTGCATGTAGATTATAAAAAAAACTATTTACATGGTCATGACAACACCTTAAAAGGTTAGATCCTTCAAAAAAAGAAAAAGAGGCAATGGTACTGAAGCGATAATTCTACCATTCTTTCGGTGATCGTGTTTAACATAGATTTGTGTCTTCACTGTCAAATCATGTATTATAATATATTTTTTTATAAATGTAAACGACACTTAAATGCGTAATAATTTGGATTGTGGATATAAGAAGCATGAACGTTTTTTTTTTATTTTGTCCATACATTTTAAAGAAAAATAATAATTTGAGCGGTTGATAGGAAAAAACCCCAGGGTGTATGTTCAACTGTTAGTCGACGCTGCCCGCATCAGCGCTGATTTTACGTTCGGTTGAAAGCTGGTAATACGGCATATCTGATTTAATTGTTCTGAAAATTTCTTTGCAAATAATTTATTATTATTAATTCTGGATTAATGATTTTGTCATGCTTTCTCGAAGTGCCAGAAATTATTGAACTATCTATGTTCGTGGTGACTTTATAATCTATATATATATATATATAAAAAAAAAATAATTGCTGTTCGTTAGTCTCGCTAAAACTCGAGAACGGCTGAACGCATTTATCTTATCTTGGTCTTGGAATGTTCGT
>JAODUI010000025.1:4837894-4861735 GCA_027563995.1 Papilio gigon
AGGAGTATTAACACGCTAAATAAATTTATCGGATTTCTGTTTTTACATATCTATATAAATGAAAATGAATTGCTGTTGGTTAGTCTCGTGAAAGCCTTAAAAATAGCCCCTTTCCTTTTCCCATACAAGCGTTTTTTCCGAGGAGGAAATTTTTTTTTTTTGTATTTCCTAATAAATTAAAAATTCTGTTTATTTATTGCCTTTAAGGCGAAACGGATTTCGCGGCGTCAGCTAGTCTACGTATATAATCAGTTCGATCAGAATAAGTTCATTTGATTTAATTTTATAATTCAGAATTGGAAAGTCGATTCTTATTAGTTCCTATAAAATTGTTTATTATTAATAATTCATCTAAATATTGTGTTTGTATTCTAAGTTTCATTAATATAATGAGGCAAATGTTACTCAATGGACATTCATTTATACGTTACTTTAAAAAATGTTTAACAATTAAAAAATTAATCATTAAGCAATATTTTTGGATTCTTAAATTATAAAAATTACTTTAGATATCTGATAACAAGTAAATGAGAATATTAATATCACTTAATACGTTGTCTATCAACGCTGTAAATGCTGGCCATCAATAAAGTTTCTATAGGCCTATTGAAAATTATAAATCTATAATTTTTTGGTTATCTCGTGTGGTAATTTTTGTTTTTCTTTCTAAGTTCTTAAATATTTTAAAAATCAACTTGATATGGAAAAGCTAGATGGGCAAAAGGGCCGATTAATATGAGATTTAATTTCGATAGCTCTGATCAACGGCCTGAACGAACCAAGCAAAGATCCTCGTAGTATGCGGTCATCACTGACACGGCTTCAACAGGAAACTGTGTTTTTTTTGTCGTTGTCTAACATGTTAAATAAATCTATAATTTTATATTTAGTGTAATTCAATGTTAATTGTGAGATAGATTACGCAATATGGTATCATTATACAGAAACTGCCGTTTGATATGGTAATAGCCTAACCGTTAAATAATATTTGTTGCTAAATGTTCATTGCGTTGACCGATATCCATTTAAAAAAAGTACACATCAGGCGTTATATATGAATCATATATGTTTAAGCTTGCATTCTAATATCAAGAAACAGTAAATGTTTGTTTTTAATTGGTAAAAAAATATATATTACATTATGTGTGGAAAAATTGATGAAATATATTGAAATAGCAAATAATCGTGCTTTATACGCCACATGGCGCTCTTTGATGGTGGTCTCTTGATGACACCATGGTGATGAGCCCCCGGCTCCCCTCCCTCCCCTCTGAACTCTGAAATGAGAGTATTAATCATCATCAGGCGTTTCCTAATGAGAAAAGTATTGTCATAATGTAACGCTTATTGTGTACTTTTCCTGTAACCATAGACAAAGTTCCACATACAATAGTAATAATCATAGCCAGAGATAAATTTGTAAATGTAGAAATTCAACATTCCAAGCGATTTGCGAATGGTTTTGCGATTTAACATTTTAATATAAAATACGAAACATCGATTCAAATTGTCGATAGTATTAAAACGCACAAACTTATATTTTAGTTTCTATTCAAAAAGCATTTAGAAGTACAAATTTAGTGCATGTTAGATGGTTACCCGAAATACCTGTACTGAAATATATTGCCCCTTTCATTATCATGTGAATAAACAAAGATAGCAATATGTTTTCGTATTTGTATGTCGGCGGTCGAAACAAAACTGCTCGAACCCATTTTTTTTATATTACAATTAGACAATTTTCATTGTGTGCCTAATTTTGATACACTAAAAAAAGTTTACCTTTATATCCGCCTTATAAATACAGAATGTGTAATGACGTATTGTTGTAAGAAATTTTTATAGCACATATTATTGGCAACGGTTCTATTATAATAGTGTTAAGTGATTTTGTACTATTTGTATTAGATAAATGTGGTTAATCATTAAATCGGACGAGAGCTTGTAACGGTTTTGATTTGTGTTGTAAAATGTAGATTGATTGTAGAAAAACATGCCTTGAATTAAAAAAAAAACCATGCCTTTTAATAAATAAAACTGCCATTTTTCATAACGCTTAATATTAGTTTTTACATGAACGCTTTCTGACGAATAACTAAAGGGTCTTTCAACAAGGACGGGTTGATGTTAAAATTGAATAAAACAAGATGTGTTTATTTTTTTTATTTGAAAGGCCCATTTATGCCATTATGGATGGAATATGACATCGTTCAACTGTCCGCCGCACCATCGTATGGTGGCGCGAACCCTAGAGGTCCAATTTTTAATTGCTCTGCTGCATAGATCCGGCTGAATTTGAGCGATGGCCTGCGTTATGCTGGCTTTCAGAGTAACGGTCGATTGTGGCTTATTGGTATAGACTTGCGACTTGAGAAAACCCCACAAGAAAAAGTCTAGCAGAGTCAAATCGTACGATCTTTGTGGACAATTCATGTCTTCTCTGCGAGAGATAACCCTACCCTCAAACCGGTTATGCAGAATGTCCATTGTGTCGATCGCAGTATGGCAAGTAGCGCCATCTTGCTGGTACCACATGTCGTTCACGTCCATATTGTTCAATTCAAGCCAAAAGAAATTGTTTATCATTGATCTGTAGCGATCGCCGTCGACGGTGATGGCCTCGCCATCGTCGTTTTCGACGAAGTACGGACCGATGAAGCCGATAGACAAAAATCCGCACCAAACAGTAACTTTTTGTGGATACATTGTTATCTGATGAACCTCATGTGGGTTATGGTCATCCCATATCCGGCAATTTTGCTTATAAACTAAAACTATTCATCTAAAAATGGGCCTCGTCGCTCAAGATTCTTTTTTCGGCCAAAATTGTGTTCCATTTCCAAGCGTTCCGAAGTCCATTCAGCGAACACGCGGCGTTATCTATGGTCATTAACTTTGAGCTCTTGGGTCAGTTGGATCTTGTACGGATGCAGGCCCAGGTCCCGACGCAAACTTCTCCAAGTTGAAGTCTGCGAAAGGCCGAGTTTTTGTGCACGGCGAGAAATCGACTGCCTCGGAGTCTCCTGAACACTTTCACCTACAGCGGCGATGTTCTCGGTCGATCTGGCATTCATTTGACAAAGGTGTTGGTTGCTTGTTTACCGAACCGGTCTTCTCAAATTTGGTCACCAATCTTTGGAGAGTAGACTTTGAACGGCCGCGTCTGCCGTAAATTGGGCGCAATGCGCGCAACGTTTGCACTAACGAACACTCATTTTGATAATAAAGTTTTAACATTTGCACATGCTGCTCCACCGTGTAACTTGCTATGGTAATTTGGCATCAGTGACTGAATAAGAAAAAACAGATTTGACAGATGCCGCCAAAACAAAATGGCCGCCACAGATTGTTAACATGGACCCGTCCTTGTTGAAAGACCCCATATTAATAAATTCAAATATCTAATTTTATAACCACAAGCAATGCAAGTACAGATAGCGTTTTGCCAATGGGTTTACAACTGGTGAAGGAAAGCGTGCCCCTTGTCTTGTTTCATGCACCGTCTTATGGGAATATGCGAAAATGCTTAATGTTTGTATAACACTAAATTAATTTGAAGAATGATGTCGAGTGGCCCATCCCGCATAGAATACCATCACCTCTACTGTGAGGCCTTATACTGACATTGTCTCTGGCCATTGAGTAAATTTACCCATTACGATGAGGACAAGGGTTTAGTTTCCACGTGTAGATGTTGAATGCGGTTTGTTAAAGGTAAGAATTTACCAATGGTTGTCGAAGTACAGCAGCTTGACCAAGCTTTGTAATGAGGAGTTTGCTTCAGAATGTAAAATTTCTTCACCGGTCTTTTGCATGTATAATTATAATGAATGTAAAAACATGCGACTTGATTAAAAATAAAAGTCCATGAAAAGACTACTATCATATAAATCTTGATAGTTGGGAAAAGGATTGGAAAGAAAAGCGAAGAGTATTTGTAGGTATGGTCGAGCCCCTCGTGTTATAGGGTAGGCTCCGAGCCCCTTGGAGGAGATGAATAGTGATTTGTGTAGCTTGTGTTATTGGTCTTTAATCGGTCACGGTTTCTTGGATACTGGTTGAGGAAAGTGCCCTCGATTGTGGCCTTTTTATTTAACATTGTGTAAGGATTATTCCGAATATAGAAATGTTGATTAATCATTCGCCTAACATTTCGTTTTCACGTAGAATACAATCGACAGTACAAAGATTTGTCAATAGTAAAAAATGTTGGCGATCAAATTTTGGTTTGTATAATTGAATTTTTATTTCTTAATATCTACAATGGACCAGTGTCCTATTACATGGAAAATATAGTAAAATTTTCATACAAGCGCACAAAGGAAGAACATATCTCATATATTTTTCAACATACTACTTTATTCTATACGCTAAAGATTTCCAAATTAATATAATATGTAAAAATATATCAATTTGAAATTCAATGTCGAATGTTAAATGGATCTTAGGAAATATTACTACCATCACTACCTATTGGTACTGCAAATTAAAAGAAAAAGAAGTATGTTTTTATATTAGGGAATTTATTAAAATCATGCTATATCATGAGAATTGTCTTTTCCTTTTGTAAAAATAAATATATATTTACGCTAGTCTTGAAATTTTGTACTTATAATAAACTGTTATGTAAAGATTAGGATACATTTCATATATTTATGTTTTATTTAGGTTTAATTTTATCTTCCCAACAAACACTTATATTATACTAGTTTATAAGGTTATGTTAAGTTTAAGTAAGTTAGCCCAAATGTAATTTTGATGTAAAATAAATTGGTTTATTGTTTCATTTCTATGTATGATACGCGTGATATATTTGTTTTATAGGCGACGTAGGAGGGTCATGAACTCGCCCTTTGTTAGTAGTGTGGGTTGGTTGACTTAGCTTTTGCATCTTAGATTGCCTTGTATGAGCGTTGGATGAAAGTATAAGAAATTCAATAATCGATTAAAACATTGGTACATGTCAGATACAGTATCTGCTTGTGTCGATTTCTGTTTCTTATAGGTTTTTTTTTATGTTCATTAAGTTTAAAATTGCCTATTAGTACATTATTGTTTGTAAGTTTAATAGGTCGTAAATAAAACACGGATGTAACACCGATGCCTTTATTGAATAAAACTTAAAAGCTATTACAACATTTAGAAGCAATCGTAATATCGATATTATACTAGGAAGATATTCATTATACTATGTAGATAATTATAAACTATGTAAACGTTTAGTTTACTTTTACATATATTTGATTTTTAAGCATGCTTACATCTAATAAAATTTAATCATATCTTTGATATCGATTAATTTTACCAACATTTATTTTACAACATCAATATTTTTTTTATGAATGGAATTTGGTAATTTAATAAGGACGAATGAAGCATCCGGGGACGCAGGTGTTGCAGACGGCGGAGAGCACGTTGTGGATGCAGCGGCGCAGCATCACGTCCGGTGGCGGTATCTCGTAGTCGATGCCGAAGTCCACCATCAAGTTCGGCAGAGGGCAGTAGCACGGCTCCCCGTACACGACTGTAAAAACGCACCATGTAACGACTTCGTCCAAATGTCTCATTTAACAACATAAATATACTTTTGTTTTTAATTGTTATTTTCTATACTCACTGACGCGGTTTTGATAGTATCTAGGCGGGTAGTACTCCTGGCCGCGAGGCGGGATCACCAAGTCGCCCAGCGCAACATTGCTAAAAAAAATTACACATTAATACAACAGAAAGAACAGAGTTATAGGAATATTTCATTTTAATAGGTACTGCTCAGGAGGAGACGGCTGGTTGTCGCGCAGCGGGTTCTGTTCGCGCAGTCGGTGGTGCCGCATGGGGTTGCGCATGTGGTGGTAGTCGCGCAACGGATTGCCACTGCGGTGGATCGGGATGTTGCATCCCTCGCAAAAGTTGACGCGCACGTTCATGTGGGCCTGGAAAAAAATATTTTTTAAAAAACAAAAAAATGCAGTGTCATTTAAGTAATGTGATGTTTTGTCTCTTTGTGATATACCAATGGCACGTGACAGCGCACACAGAAGCGTTGCGGCGGTGGCAGGATGGCCACCACGCCGTAAGCGTTCGCGGGGAAGCGGATCTGACGAGCATAGTTCCCGCCTCCATAGCGTCTGAAACAACTGCCGTGTTTGTAGTTATATACCAACAATTATCTTAGTTGGCATTTGTAAAAACTAGCAAGCAACACGTAGCTAACAATTACACTAAGCTTTATACTTTAAGCCTTTTATTTGTAGCTAATAAGGAAGATGCATTAATCGTTGGATTTTTTTCTAAAAGAGACAAAATCAACTGTTATCATCCATTCCGATTATCTATGCTAACTTTTAATAGAATGCGAAGTTTAGAAGTGTGTAAAGAAGATATATAATATTATTGGTTTTCTCTCCAGCCATTTGTACCGCTGGTCTCTGCAATCAACATTTTTAGTTACTTATTCCAATAAATCATTTGCAGTCAAAATAGTTGCTTACGCTGGAGATACAGCTCTGGCCATGCCTTCGGCTCCTGCCTCTGCGCCGCCCACAGCGCCCTCTTCTTCCACTTCAGCTAAGTCTGCTGCTGCTGCTCCGGCAGCACCTTGCCCAGCGCCTATCGCGTAAGGCGCTCCTTCAGCGCATCCAGCTCCTTCAGCGTATGCAGCGCCTTCGGCGTTTTCATCGCCTTCGGCGCCCGCAGCTCCTGAAGCACACACAGGCCCTTCGCCGCATGCAGCTGCTTCACCGCATACAATTATGCCGGTGCAAGCACATTGGCTGCTGGATGCAACAGCACCGGCACATGCGGCTTCTGGGCCGCAAGCACATCCTGCGGCGCTAGCAGCGCCAGCGCCGTAAGCGGCTTCTGCGCAGCATGCACCTGCGGCTCCCGGTTGTCCGCCGTATGCTCCTTGGCGGCGGCCATTGTACTCATGGTATTCTTCTTCTCCTAGCCCGGGCATGTCGTTTTGCGCTGCAGAATTGAATCCCCATCAGTATGAAATTATAACTAATAAATTATAGTCTTCTAGTATCTTTAAAATAATTACTCAAGAACGCATAGATAGTTAACAATCACTAATTTTATTACAGCATCATAATTCAAAAATTACCAATGCAACGGTACGATGGAGTTTGGTTTATTTTGATTTAGTTGTTACGAAATTTTAAATAATTTGTTTATGAACACAAGAATACCGATATCAATGTGACATTGCCGCTGTCGGTTAAGTATTCAGAATTTGCAAGAATGTAATCTGATACTTTATAACGAACTCTTTGGCGGACGCTACCGCTCTTGATGTGTCAGCTATCTTACGCAAGTTCGCCGTCGGTATTACTTAACGTCCGGTCTCAATAACTTAAGGTCGATCTTTTTTCAGTGGACTCTGATCAAAATTTGAATCAAAAAATTACAAAACTGTTTTTATAACCAACCAAAGATTTCGCAATCCGAAAATCAATCTGCTAGAAGGCGTCAATCCATTTCTTCTACTTTTAAAATATAAAAAATAATTGAAATTATGTCAATAATTATTGTAAATATTTAAAGCAAAAGTTTGTATTGACTACCTAATATTCAAACTATTGGAGATAAACGCACGTAGATCACGTAGGCATTGAGCCGTAGCTGAACTTGTTACATATTTTATGCACGTTCCATAGAAACTGGTACTATAATTATATTTACGACGATCAAAACTGCATAATGACCTAAGCTTAAGTAAAGTGAAGTGAAGTTTTCAAAAATAGTATTATAACATTTAATTTATCCGCTTTCTTGTAAATAACTTCCATTAAATTAGGTCATATGTCTTAAACCGATGTCATTTCATATATTAATGACTAATCATAAAAGCTTTTCTATAATGAAACCGGATTCCCAAAGTCCGCCATGTTGTGGCAATTTATTGACACGTCGAAAGTAGGTTGTAACGCACGCGCTAGAATACTAAATTGATCTAGGTATAAAAGTAGGTCTAGGACGTCGAAACAGGACGCTCCGGGACCTGGAAGCGCAACGCGCAAGCGTGGAGAAGCGCAGCTTGTTTTGTACAACATGTATATATATAAATCAATTGATCGGCTGGGCGCGAGCTCAGCCTGTACTACATGTACTTGTATATTGAAATACGTTCTCATAAAGTACTCTATACATCATATAATATACTTCTCCGACTTAAAATAGTCCATAGTTAATAAAAAAAACATATTAATAACACTGTTTAAGTTACTTTAAGATCGCGAAAACATTTTTTATGATGTAAACGAATGTGACCGATAACATGAATAAACAAAAATAGCACAACAAGATGTTCGTTAAGATCAAGGCTGTCTGTAATCATTTGGAGGTCACACTATTGTGTGGTGGTAATAAAGTGTGTTTTGTTTACGCCCGCTTACTAGATTTCCATACAAACCCCAATATTACACGCAGTTGACACACATTAAGGTAATATGTTCATAAGACGTCAAGTTTGATAAATACGTACCGTTGAAGTAGGGCGGGCGAGCCATGGGCGGACGAGCCGGGTAGAAGTTCTCCACTGGCTCCTCGTAGAAGTGAAGTTCATTCACCGGGTTGACGGGGCGCAGAGGTATCGGTCTACGGATGCGATGGGAGTTGGACCTATTGCGGTCCACCGACCCACCAGAATTAGCCATACGGCTGTTTCGGCTCTTGCTTCGACCGTTACTCCGCTCGTTATACATCCTGCCGCGGTCTGCAACAAAACATTCATTTAAGATACTCTTACCTTATGGCTTCTTAAATAAGCCAGTGGCAGCACTGGTGCACCGGAGCAGACCTCGGCCACTATTAACACTTTCGAAAACAACTGAACTATATACTGTTTGCACTCTTATTAAATAGTAATACTTTAAATAATAAAATGATTGTATGTTCTTACATACCCGAGCCAATAAAAGGGTCGATAAAATGTTTTTCTCAATTAAAATGCGTCGAGCGCTGCGCCGTGCTCTTCCGTGAATGCAATGGCTGGGAGCGGGGATTGCGCGCGGCTCGATAACAAGCAAATGTACACCAACTATTGATATTGCTTTATAGCTGTCCTGCGCCCGGGACGGGCTATATTTTTTTTTCAATAATTCGAATTTATTACTAAAATTTTAAACAAGTAGCGAGTAATGTATGACAACTGCGTTCCTCACAAGAAAACATTTCCGATGTTTTTAAAACTACTTTACAATACTGGATTGGCGGAATTCTAACCTAGATATTCGGATTTATATATCCAAGTAATTTCGTCGTTAAACTTTCAAATATACTTTTTTTTTATTAATTCAAAACAAAGACATAACAATCCTAACAGGTGTAAATAGCAAACGCAAAGTGATGTTGTCGTCCCCTGATAGATTACACCTCTCCACTTCATAGCTCAGTTATTTCATTACGGACACCCCTCAATCAGAATGCAGCAACGCAGTTCATACTATATATTTTGCAATAGATATATTGAAAAATGTTGTCTCCGTATTACAAACGAAAACCATCGAATTGTTTTTATAATTAATTCTTATGAGACTGTATTTTAATACATATATGAAAATTTAAATTCGATATAGTAATATCAATTATTTAAAAAACAACAAAATTTAAACATTAAAGTTGACCTTTGATTTTTTTGGTGATGTTTTTTTTTTTATTAAAAACAATTTAAATTTAAAACCAAGGATGCAGTTAGTTTATTTATTGAAAAGACTTGAGGGCAATTTTAAACTACTCATACGTAGGTTCCTAGGTACGTGTAGTAATTCGTAACCAAACAATATTGATATTTCACCATATGGTATAATTGAACTCTTCTTTTAGATCTAGTGAAAATTCAAGTTTTACCAGATGTCATAAATTATGCTTTTATGAAGAGGCGATTTTCTTTAAAAAGCGACAAACACACTTGTGGCTTGTCTAAAGTGCATTGTATAAGGGCGTTGCATCGCTCGGCCATAGCTCCCTTGGTAAAAGGAGGAGGTATAAGGAGGTATTATTATGAATATTAATCGCTTTTACATTGCATTTATAAACTTTCATTCGTATAAAATCAACAATATGGTAAGACTATTTAAGACGTATCTAAAAAAAAAAACATATGCCTTAAGTCGCAGCCTACTCGAAAACTGTGGGTACTTAAAGCTTGTGGGTACCTAATAATTCAAAGTAACTATCAAATTATGAAAAAAAAAAATCATCACTGTACAGCCATTGTTGTAAGTTATCGATTTTTAAGTAGAAAAAGATAATAATATGAACAATATAGTTGAACATTGAAATTTCAACTACCCAAGGGTGCAAATGCACCGACAACTCCTTTGTTGTTGCAAGCGGCGGCGTACTGAGCGTATTGATTTGTTCCAGTTTCCAGAAAATTTCGCTCCACCAATCTAAATATAACACATTTCGTTCAAAAATCATCAAAATAAGGCGCCAGCATTGTTTTTAAGTCAATTAGACACAAAAATATGCTTATTTTGATATTTTTTTTTTTCGATATACATAGGAACAAATATAAAATACAAGTATGAAATTATATCAAAAATATAGGAAAAATTAGGTTTACATACACGAATCAAGCCCTCTGTAGTCGTATGATAGTACTCTAAATCATTTTACAATAATGTACCCCGTAAGTGTCCTAACATGGTACCATTTTGTTACTGAAATTTCGCATGAAAATATATATTTCTGTTTTAACTTCATTTAAATAAGCAAATAATAGTTGAAATATACTAAAATAAAAGACTTATATAATATAATATACTAAAATATAACTTACCTCCCATATGTCGGCTCCCGAAGGCTCCTTAGAGTTTTCTCCTTAATACACTTTTCGGATCGCACAAATCTCGCACGAACAACTGCGAAATATCGCACCGAAGTTATTTGAAACTAACAACGGGATATCTGAATAAATTACATGGGCCCTCCGATGTAAGCCAGCGACAGATACGACTGTAAATGTCAACAGACAATACCGAACTGTTCCCAGGTATTGACCAGGTCACGTTTTAGGGCGCCTAAGTACTAGATTCTGTTTGAGAACCCCTTATATCCGCCGCGCATGCGTACCGGTCCTACATTGATTTGTGGCGGACCCACATTTTTTTTTAAAAGCCGACCAATGTAACATGAAATGATATGTTTGAATTGTATTGTGTTGATTTATATTGAAAATGATGATTTGTTTAGTTCAGAAATATAGTCATATGTTATTTAATTCCGTTATTTTGTTAAGTATTCATCATTTATGTTTACCTATGAGTACGCATCGAGTGTAAAAATCGATAAGCGGGAACAATGTTGCAAGCTTACAAATTTGTTTTTTATCGTTGGTAACTATTTATGTTCATTTATTACAAATACTGACTATGTATAAAGTTTAAAATAAAAATGAAATAAGAGTTTATATTTTAAACAACTCGTTCTGTTGATATATTTTAAATAATGAAAAAATTTGCATTCATTTTATCGAATATTTGTACTAAAATGTAAGAGCAGAAAGATTGTTATGTGTTAGAACCACAAGTCATTGAAGTGGTTTTTGAAATTCGTTTCGCGCCCTCTTTCTATTTTCTTATCTGTTTTCACGTCTGAAAAGTCTGTACAGTAACGTATCGTTTGTTTTGTTTTTTATTTCAAAGACAACATGGTGTGACATTAAGTTTTTGGTTTTTATTTAAAAAATAAAAGTCCACGATTTTCAACCTGACCTCTTTATTATCTATCTACTTGCTAACCTCACTTCAGAAAAGCGTAAAAATGGGACATTTGTGCACCCTATCAAGTATTCCTACAATATATGGCACCATCCTAGCTACGCGATTAATGGTTCATTCCTTTATTTTTCCACGTGTACAAATCTGGACACAGTTTTTTTTATCTCATTACTACACTATTAGGAACTTAGATCAGCATTATTTCTTTTATGAAATCATTAATTCGTAGGTGTCTCGTAGCATTAGACTATAATACGGTAATGTATATAAAATACTCTAACTTAAATAAAATCACTGTACTAATACCCTAAAAGATTACAGTTTTTATATAAATTTTAAGTACAACAGTACTGGAAAAAAAATCATTTGTTATCACTATAATCGTGAAATTACACTTTGAGTTCACTCGTAGTTTAAGTAACTAATATATAAGATTTAGTTCTTATTATTTAGTATAAAATTCCAAACTGTTTTTATCATTACTACCTCTTAGTATTTGTTATTTAGTAATTCCAAACAAGAAAAATATGACCGATTGACCGTTGTACAGATTGGAGGATTTGGGAAAATCGTTAATTGTGTTTTTCAGTATTGTTCTTTTTACGGTATACAAGATAGCTATTATAGTAAACGGATTTTCCTTGTTTCTTCGATGTATTTTTGTAGCCGGCACTGCACTCAGGGTCCCTGTTGCAATAAATTATAATAAGATTCGATATAAGTTACATATATCATTTCTAATTGTATTTTGTACCATCATCATAGTAACCCTTGTCTGGTCATAGGCCTTCTACAATGCCTTGCACAGTATGCAGTCCTCCACCTTCCACATTCAACAAATTCACTTATGTGTTATTTGAAAAATGAACTTAACTTTATGTTCTGAATCCTATTTGCATTTCACTTTAATTTCATCCTACTTTTTTCTTACTAGATTATTTTTCGTGCACAAAACTCAATGTTCCATACAAAAATAGGTAAATTAATATATTTTATTTCAAACTTACGCTGGTTTTGGGATGCACTGATCAGATACTCTCTGGTTATTATTACGATTGTTGTATCCGTTTTTCTTCGCAGCGTCACCTTTTCTTTGCATTTTATCGCAGTGTGGTTGCCTTGGGTTGCCGGTTTTCTTTGGCAGTGCCTTTGCGGTGTATGCTAGAATAACATAAACCATAGTATGTTATTTTTTAAGTTGAAAAGACTGCGGGGAAGAAGCGATGAAAACATCGAGAGGGAACTAGTTTTGAATATGTAGCAATTGTCTTATTTTTGAAGGTTATCAAATATGATTCTTTAAAAGTTCAAGTCTATTATAATCTATGAATACCTGCATAAGGTATAATGTTGAACATCTATGTAATAACATATAAATATTTTAATAAACTTACCTACTGTAGACGGTTGAGAAATTACTTGTTTCCGATTGTTATTATTATTATTACTGCCGTGAATTGTTTTTTTGTTTGGTTTGTTTGCTTTTTTGTTCGCATCATAGCGCTCTAGGTTTTTCGTACTAAGTTGTTTGTGCCCACGGTTCCCGACAGAATTACGAGTGCCATAAGTTGTTGATCGTGAGCGCAAGATCTTATTTTTGTTCGAAACGGTACCTGTGTTCTTGGTGTAATTTATGCATGCTGCGGGCTTATACTGATGGATTTGTTGGGTACATTGCCATCCAATTGGTGCGATCATGTCGGATCGCTGGTTTGCAATCATCAGATGTTGACAAGGCGGATAGTATTGATAAAATATTATATAACCAATTGGAACGAGCACAAGGACGGTTGGTATTATAAACTCTTGAATTCCCTGCGGTTGTTGAGTTTCTGTCCAGACGTTGTCCAAGTGCGTGCTCCATTGTCCGGTACTGTCTTTATTTGGAGATGGGCGCCCTGTTCCGATTGGCGCTAATTTTGAACGTGGTTCGCTCTCGTTTACAATCAATATTGGATGCTGATTCGCTATTTCACTTCCACGTTGTTCGTCAACATTAGACGTAGTGTCAGGAAAGAGCTGGTACAGCGGGAATTCTTTGGATTCATCGAAAGTATAATGTTTCGATTGATTATTCATATTTACTTATTCGTACTACACTCAAGTGTTACTTCGTTCTGGAAACAAAAGATTGGTAAATTATCATTACAGATTAGTCATATTTGCCCGATTAACAAAAACGTAATTGAAATTTTTGACTTCTATAACTTTTAACAGCTTTACTTTTCGGTGTCAGTTAAATGAATTATTAAATGTTGAATAGTTATTTACGAAAATAAAACTTAAATAATTTTATTGGTTCTATCACTCCTCTTTATTTTACAAGGTCATTGAATAAAATGAAGCTATAATGATAAATAATTAAAAACGTAATCACATCACTAAGCTTGTTGCACGTCTCCCAGAAGTCTGAATCAGCAAACAGTTTAGCGCGGCTTTTGTTTCGCACACCAAAGAATATATGATAGTGTTCTGTAAGACGAACTGACTTTTTTTTATATAAATAGACGTAAGGCATAAACTTTCATTGCAAATACGTCTTTACATTTTGCCGTGTTTTACAAAACTATTAACAACTTAATTTTTAGGTTATAATTTTAATTTATTTCTAAATTAAAAGTCACCAACACAAGGCGATGCACAATGGGCAGGGATAGTTCTGTAATTTATTTTACATGTAATTTCATCGTTGTTCTAGTAATAGCATGTTTTATTTCAAGATCATTAGTTATTAAACTGTAAATGCCATACGTCTAACGTCGAAGCCAGTGATTGTAACACTTTTCTATCCAAGAACCAAACAAGACAATGTGTAATGAACACAAATAATAATATACGTTCTAGACACAACCAATTTATTTTGCTTTTGAGCTGTAACGCGTTTTTCCCGTATTTATAAGTATTCGTACTGCTATTATTTTATTTTGAAATAACTAAAAATCTTGTTTTCAAAGCTTATTGAAAACATTCTTTATTTGTAACAAAGGTTTTTCTTTTCGAATTATATACGTAAATAGAAAAGTTCGCGGACGGCGCGCTGTTCGCTGCGATTTGACTAACACTGGTCTAAACCCATTTCAAGAAATATAGTAATTTCATGAACATATTAAAATTCATGTTTAAAGAAACTTTACAATGAAATAAAAATGTCTTTTAGTATTTACGAAAGAAAGAAATGTGTAATGACGTGTGTAAAATAAATTAAAAGTTTACAAACTCATAAGAATTAGGTTGTAATATTTTCCAATATCTACATTATTTTAGAAGATTTAGAGTTTAATCATCTAAAATGTGTCGAATCTTTTATATTTTAGCGCAATAAACAATTATATACAATACAAAGTTATTTACATTCATTAAGTGCTCAGCTTTGAAAATTAAACAGCTTTAATAACACTAATTAAATCTATAATGTAAATAACAACAAACAAATATGCTTTTCACTCACCTTAAAACTGCAGAGTGCGGCACTTTGTCACACGTCTTGCGAGTTGTTCCAAAGAGTCGTCCGAAGTAAATAAGCGCTGCATCTACCTACGTTATGAACTACGACATATTTACTTGCAAATCATTGGACGATTAAAAAACAATGGCGGATAAATTGGTGCACGCATAATGTAAACTTTAAATACGTCAAAAAAAGTTTTTTTTTTTAGTAACTATTTTAAGATTGATATTTATAATTATTTGTATTTGTATTTTAACAACAATTTAAAGTATTATATTTAGTCCGTTATTATAATTAATTCAATGTTTTCTTTTAATTTGGAACCATTTTTTTTTTTTTAGTTTGTATTTTGCAATTAAATAGAATGTTATCTGCTTATATATGGAGACAACTTCTACCGGATTTGAATGAAATCTCTTTGTAAAATATCCCCACACTTACGTTAGGCTTTGAACTACATATTTTAACGCTTTTAAACTTAGAGGCTGAGCAAATTGTAAGAGTTGTACGAGAATTTCATGAGAGTGAGGTAACATGTGAATAGCTAGGTTATTAAAAAACCCCTTTCTCCCTCTCAAGACTTCAATATAAATGGGGATTTAATTATTCAGTTTCCAATATTCCCATCTAGATTCAGATTTTTTAATAAAACAATTGGAATTGTCGAGAAAAAGTAAATAAAACAAGAAATATAAGGATACATATTTTAACACATTTTATGGATAAAGAATTTAATGCAGTTCAATGTTTACATTTGTTTACATACCTTTAAAAACATTATTTAAATATATATTTGTGAAGCAATGCAGAAAGAAGAATTTGATTTGGTCAATAAGATGATATTTAATTAACTTGTTTTTTTTTTCACTATTTTATTAAGGTTTCAGTTGAACATAAAAATTAATCAGTTGGACAAACACCAACATGAGTGTTACGGCCAGCGGCAGTTAGGGGTATTTGTACAGGCGTTTCTCTGATGACGATGTTTCTGATGCAGCCAGTGAAACCACGGCGTGACCGGACGCCTCGCACCTTCGAAATAGGCCGCTCGTGTCCGCCAATGTATAGCGCAGATCTAGTGTCTGTAGAACCGGACTGACCCAGACCAGCGTCGGAGAAATGGCCGTCCACACCGACGGAAACCACGTGCCGAGATTTTACAGCTGGAATTAAATTATTATTGTTTAATATTGGGGATAGCAAAAGATTGTTTTATAAGTGAATATTTACCATGAATTTTGTGCCAATTCCCATCACATAGTGTAAATTTATTGCCGAGTTTGTAACTGGCGTGGAAAGGACCCTTTCCATTCTCAACATTAGCAATAACTTCATTCTCCAGCAGTTCGAGGATCATGAAGTCTCGCTTGCCATGTACACTCAGCAACAAGCCCGTGGAGTTCCTCGGTTTCACCTCCATTGAGATTGAAATCTCAAAACCAACTTTGAAGTTTTCAAGCAGCTGGAATTTGTAATAACGTTAGTTACTTTAAATATGCAAAATATAAAATCAATATTTTAACATTTAAATGAACAACAGACATTTTCAATGAATGACATTTTAATCTATGTAAAATTGGACATGTTTTTAGATTTTAGTATATTGACAAATCGTCAAAATATATTGTTACATAATATGTACAGTTACTAATATTATTTTAACTAACCTTTAAGTAGTTACTATGAACATTATTAGATGGACCGAAGTAGACACCAGATTCAATGTTGTCAGTGCAGCGTAGTGAGTTTACACGATACATAATGTCAGTTACATATTGATCATTCATCATCAGTCCCTTAAGACATCCCTTGAATGGCTGGTAGAAGTCCTGGTTACAAAAAATTAACAGAATTAGTTTATGTGTTTCAATTAAAAGGCAAATGTCTTTTATACTGATTATTTCTGAAATATAGTGAAAATCAACAACATATTTGGTAACCTTTGGTTGCTATAGATTTTGACCAGCTATCATTTATCACCAAGTAAACAGTTACCTTGACATTTTCTATATTTTAATGAAGTCCATGCTATCTTGAAAGATAGGAAATGTAGTCTAGACTATTTTGTAATGATCAACTATTGAATTTGAAGAACATTTATTTTCCTCTAACCATATGGGTTAGTGCTATAGGACTAATTTAAAACAAATTTGATGTGATATCCTTTATGAGTATTGAGAGTAATAAAAATTACATACCATTAGGTTCTGCCGGATACCAGAAGATAGATTGCCAAGACCTCCATAGTAGAATGGAGGTGTTAAAATAGCAGGTGATATGCATGTAACACTAGCTTCCCCAATACGTTCTGAATCAACTGTTAATTTCCCATGGCCTTCCTTCCTGACTAAAGTCACAGTGTGCCATTCGGTTCCATTGTACATTTGAGTTGATTGAACAAAAGCAGTTTCTCCACCGCAGTTGAATGTGAAGTGAAGCTGAAAACAAGATGTGTATATTCGTTAAAAGCGTGTTTTCCATCCGCTAGATTCGACCACATGGAATTTTATGATAAAAACTTTTTAAAAATACTGATTAAAATTTTACTTTGTATGTTCAATATATAGAAACCAGGCATATTGCTTTGTCCTATAGTCCTTAATTTATTAATTCTAATGGTAACGGTCTAAGTATGATCCGAAAAATTCTATTTCTATATATGGCTTTCGTAGTTTACTTGATTGTTAAACACAGTTATTTTTTTTGTTTCAATGATTTAAACAAACACTTTTGAACTGATTTGTAGAAATAACAACTGTTTTAACTTTTTCTTAAATTATCATAGAGAGAAATTCAATTCTACTTGATTTACTGTTAATGTCAATCAAAAACTATGCTTTGTTGTTAATATTACGTTAAACTTTCAAATTTTTATTTTCTTCATGCATTTGGCTATCACACGGGAGTGTATTTAGCCATTGACAAAAACTCCGGATTCAATCAGCAAGTGACTGAATTTTATTTATAATAGGTTGGTGGAAAAATTGGAGCATACTGTCAAGTATTACACTGATAGGCGGACTGCTGTCTATGCGGCCTTCCTGGACCTAACTAAGGCGTTTGACCTGGTTAGATACGACGTATTATGGTCTAAATTAGTCACTGCCGGGGGGCCTGGTGAATATAATAACATATTAAAATATAGGTATGGCCATCAAACCAATTAGGTCAGGTGGCTGGATCAGTATTCGCGGGCATACAGGTTGGAGTGCGGGGTGAGGCAGGGCGGCCTGTCCTCGCCCTCGCTCTTCAACTTGTATATAAATCAGTTAATCGTTGAACTTGGCAATGCCGGTGTCGGATGCTCCGGCCACGCTGTGAACAGCATAAACTCTGCGGACGACATGGTGTTGCTAAGTGCTTCGGTTGCCGCTCTGAGAAGACTGGTGGCCGTACGTGAGAAATACACAAACACTCATGGTCTTGTATATAATGTCCACAAGAGCGAGCTTATGGTGTTCCATGCGAGAGGCCCTAAGATGGAACACGTTCCCCACATCGTTTTAAACGGAGTTGCCCTACAAAAGGTGTCGTCATTCAAATACCTGGGACTTGTCGCCACTGAGGACTTAAAAGACGACAAAGACATTGAAAGGGATCGAAGGGCGATGGCAGTCCGCGGTAACATGCTGGCCCGCAGGTTTGCGCGATGTACAAGAAATGTTAAAATCACCCTGTTTAAGGTGTACTGCCACACGTTTTACACGTGCAATCTGTGAGTCAGTTACATGCAGTGGGCTCTCAGCGCCCTTCGAGTTCAATATAATAATAGCCTTAGGATGCTACTAGGGCTCTCCCGTCACTGTAGCGCGTCCGAAATGTTTGCGTAAACACAGACGGACGGTTTCGATGCCGTACTGCGTAATTGGACTGCATCACTTTTACGCAGAGTTCGGGAGAGTACCAACAGCATCCTAAGAGGACTAAGTGATCGGCCCGATTGCACAGAAATGCGACACTGGGTGCGTGTGCACACTATCGTGGCCAGCACAAGGTCGGCCAGATAATATTTATTGTGTTTTCGCGTATATAATGTAAAAAAAAATATTGTACATAAATTGTATTTTGTTATTTAATTTTAATATGTACACCAATGTGTTGCGAAATAAACGATTATTATTATTATCGGCCTAGATTTAAATGCACCAGTAACAATTACAAGAGCTTTAGACTGAACGCACTCTAACTTGCTTAAACCAGATTTAAAATGGGTAACAGTAGAAATGTAGCATAATCTGTTGAGCTTGTGATTTTATAATTTTAAATTATAGGGGTGGGCACCCCACCAGACATCTGTCAAACATCTTGAGACATTTAAATGTTTTTCACATTTTGTTATCAAAACATCACAGTGCGGTAAACTTGTTAACTGCTTATCTAATATAACTCCTAAAAATTTATTTTTTCTTTTTATAGTGCTGCTGATCTGCAATATATATTATACAAGACTAGGCTAAGAACGGACCCTTGAGGTAATCCTCTCCAGGTTGTTCTTTGTAATTTGTTACAATCCACTTTTTTAATATTTAATACAATTTTCCTTTCAGAAAATAAATGAAAAATCTAATTGCATAGTAATTTAGGCCCTTTCAATGGTAACAATTTCCTGTGAAGAATTGGTAAGATAACTTTATCATATGTGGATGGTATATCTAGAAAAGCTGCTGTTATAACTTTGTTTTCTAAAAATGCTATCTGAATATCTTGAACAAAGATTGATAAGTTGTCTCGAGTGCCTTTTCCTTACTGCAATCATTATCCCACCTTGGTGGTGATGGTATTTTATTGTGATGATTTTGTTTAATGGGGAACTCCTGATCAACTTCTTCTGTTAAAGCTTTTGTGTATTCTATTAAAGCTACTTGTTCTATGGCCATGTTGTGTGCCTGTCATTGATGCTATTTTCTGTTGGGTTAATTCTTTATAAAGTTTCCAATTACTATTATCAGTTCTATATGTAAATGTTGATTTGGGTTAACCGTATAAAGGATGGATATTTTGAGGTGATGAAATTAATATAGGAAAGTGATCACTTCCATATGTTGAAGGTAGGACTGCCGAAGATAACTTGAATGCTAGTCAGGCGTGCAAATGGAATGATCTACTGTACTAATATATTGCTTAGGTTTGGTCTGTCTTGTTGGTGCTCCATTATTAAAAATGCAAAAATTTTTATCACCGATATTTAGAAGGATTTCTACATGATTTTGTTCACAGAACAACCCCAAACTGTGTGATGGGAATTGAGATCACTTAAAATTATGAATGGTTATGGAATATTACTTATGATGCTATCAATGCTGAGCATAATACCTGAAGTATGTAACAATATATATATACAGAAATATAGCAGACATTACTAGCAATGATGGCATTAGTAGAAAAATCGTTTGAATGAGACGGTAGCGGAAGGAAGTTTATGGGATGAGATTTTTAATAAGAATTGCAGTTCCTTTATAACAACTACCTCGATCATCTCTGATACAAGTAAGAAAGAATTTGGTTTGAGTCATGTTTCGGATAAGGCAATAATATAATATAAAATAATGTTTAAGTATGAGTATGACAAAGACATTTAGAATGAAGATGTGTCTACACTTTTAAAAGTAGAGAGTAAGTTTCTAGTCTTTACGTGTTATGATTTTTATTAATATTTTTGCTTGTTCTGTCAGTTGCTGGTTAGCTGAGAGTTCAATGCTGCAGCAAGCTGGTGGACGAGGTGGTCCGGCAGACACTGGATGTTGTTTGGTCCTCTGCAGACACATTTTGAGACAGGGGCTCTAACATGATCTGAAGGATTCAGGCTGGTCAAATGTATGGTAAAGGCAGAGTCTTTTCTGTACATATGACAATCACGCAGGAGACGTGTTGTTTGGCGTTTGACAGTTGTAAGGTCAACAGCCATATAGCTTGGTACATTTAAGACTATATATGATGTTTAACACAAATGTGTGGATTAGTCAGGAAATGGTTGAGGTTAACAGTTGAATGTCAAGAAGGCCTTGTAAGTGTGATGAACAACAGAATAGGCAATCAGGCCTATCGACACGATTAATTTACAAAACATTTTTCTAATACAGATCAATTTGGTGAGGACGATGCTGCAGTGCCTGCAAAGACTTGGTTCACGTAGCGTGAAAAAGATAATTTAGATATAAGAGTGTTGTGTTGGCAACACCAAGGATGTTAATAACATAGAGCACAATATTTAGTTATTGCAACATTAATACAAATGGCGGCGGTTGCCATGGTAACAAGGAATAATAACGCGGGACGCGTGAGTGCTGGAAACGAGTATTCTAAAATTGTTTTAGAAGAAAAGTTAAATTCATAAGTTGCACATCCGCTATTTTGACGTTTTAATATAAGTGCAATTTTGATTGCTAAAATTACAATAAAAATTTTCAGCAGCCGAAAAAAAAACACCCGCTCAATACGAAATTTTCCGCTCTTTTCCTAATAAAAAAATATAAGACGTTATGACAGTTGGAAAATATGGCAACTAAGAATTTAAGAATGTCATCTTGACAACCTCAAGGTCTGACCAAAAGGATAGTAGGAAAGTGTTACCATGTTACAATAAAAGTACGAATCCCGGTATGTCCTAAAATTTGTTATATACTTATTGCGTATTCCAAAAAAGTTATGTGATTATTGTTGTTCACTTAACAATTGTAACTAAAAGAGTCCAGAAATAATAGATATGGATTATATATGTTAATATGTACCTTCGCGTCTTTCATATATAATGCAAGGAACTGGCCTGGAGCCTTGTCGGCCTCGGCGTAGAAAATAAGACCACCGTGCTGGTCGAACGTACGGAACGTGATTGTGAAGTCGAACCCTTCTAACTGGCGGCCTGGCAACTTGGAATATTCTATACGGCTGTCGTTGCGAGTGCCTGCAATTAATCAATTAAACTAACTATAATGATATAACCCCAAATGGAAAGGCAAGTTATAAATAATCTTTAGCGTTAGTAATTAACGAACCAAATCTATATCCTTCCGAGGGGTCACCGAAGCCGTATTGTGTGTCATAAGCCAAAGCACATCCGGCCTCTGGTTGGGGCGGAGGTCTTCGCGTGGTGGTGGATGGTCGACCAGTAGTCGTTGTTAGCTTGAATGGTGCTCGTGTTGTGGTTGGCGGTGCAGTAGACGTCGTTGTCACTATTTCATTTTCTTCTGGATTTACTATAATATCAACATTGCCTCTTTAGTGTTGTATGTGTGGTATAAAATGATTTTTTTTTATTTTCTTAGCTAAGAATAATTATGTTTACCTTTAACAGATACAACGTCTGAGGCAGGTGAGGCTAATGGCGGCAGCGATGTGGGTGTGGGCAGCACGTCGACGGGTACCGGGGCCGCCCAGATCAAACGATCTGTTATATACATAAATTACTTATATTACATATATTACATAGTCCATTAAAATATTGAAAAATTGATTATTGTCATTTTTCATTAATTTATAGTCAAAAATATTAAAACGTGAGCTCAGTCTATATCATTATCTGTACGTTAACCGGGCTCATAGATTATGGTTAATAAGTTACTTACCTGGAGGTACCCCGCCAGTTGTTGTAGTTGTGCCGCATCTGCCAAATATGACGCTGTTGTTGCTGAAGGGTTCAAGCAGGTTAAGCATCCTGCCATTTATTGTAGCATCAGCTATGCAACCCTGGAATGGTGCTTTGGACCCAACTTTACCCCCGACGACGTATCCTGGTTGTACGCCGCCTACAAATAATACCCCATCTAGTATGTGCAGTGGAGCTGGAGCTGTATCGGTGCTGGAAATGGAAGAATGACTATGTCATTAATGGAATGTGAATTTTATAGCATTAAGTCATTTTAAGTCTCGTCTTGTATCGCAGATTCTCCTCCCACAAAATGAAGAGATGTTCTGAGCTAGGATGTATAAGAAAGTAAAGACTTGATGTGATTCATTTTTAAAATGTACTTTAAAATAGTCTATTTTGGCCAATCCTAATCTTTTGTTTTTAATCTTCATTTCGTCTTCTGGATGTAGGTCTGCACAAGAGTCTTCTAACCAAAGGATGTGTATCATAGCTTTTCATTTTATGTAATTTGTTTAATTCCTAGCCCTTACCTGAAGTAATCAAAGTCGTCCACGACCAGCCGTAATGCTTGGTTGTTGTGAGTCACGGTCACAACATGCCACTGTGAGTCATTGTATGTACCGAGACCTGTGTCAAGCTGTTCTCTTTGGCTCATCAGTACTAATTTACCTAAAATTTCACATATTACGTACAGTACAGATTGCTATAAAAATCAAGTTGGAAGGAATTAAATTGTCTTTATACTTTTTGAGTAACTTACCGCCAATTAACGCTAATGATATGCTATCTGACATTGTAGTGGTTTGAGTTCTACTTAAATATACAAAAATAAGACCATCTGATTTGGATGTTTTAAATTTCAATGTCAATTGTAAGTTTTCTGTGGTAAGATTAACGTAGCGGAGATAACTCTCTTCGCCCGACAGTGACACAAGTGATGCGAACTGAAATGTGTAAATAACATTTATTAGAAATGTGCCTTCATTTATTTTAATATAATCTCGATAAAGTAGTCTACCTGACAGCCGTAAGCTACGCCAACGGACTCGACATTTTCACTTAAATCAATATTTACACCATCT